>QLOI01004307.1:35009-103548 GCA_003313605.1 Tuber umbilicatum | reverse complement strand
GGAGCAGACATCGACTGAGATAGTTCAAATATACTTAGTTGAGCAGTTACTTCAGTTCACTTCACGATTCCCCAACAGCTTGCAAGTCTGGGACTTTGGCAAGCTGGCGTTATAGTAATTGATACCTACCGCTCAACGCTCTATTAAAGCCTCCGTTAACTATACCTCACTTAAAGTCCCGCTCTTTGGGATCTGAGTATAGCTATTGTTAACCCACACCGCAGCGCTCCCTAACTAGTGTTCTTACCATACTAGGGGACGCATTACAGGCACGGTGTGCAGGAGCATTGTCCTGCTGGAGGTATATATATCCCGAATTTGTCTCTCCCGCTTGATGTAAAGTCTGCCACCAGGCGTACAGGTAGGGGCGTATAATATATTCAATATACATAGTGCCATTAATATTTTCCCAGTTAGCTGAATCCTATACTACGAGTGGTCCTTTCTGGTCCCGGTAGATAGCCCCCCAAATCATGATTGTTGTCAGCCAGGGGAAGCAAGGAGCAAGGCAATCTTCGTGGTACTCTTCCCCAGACAGGCGAGTAACCAATGTAGTTCTGCACACATCACCTACAGAGAAAACAAATTTGTCAGACCAAATAACGTTGGCTCAGTCATCTACATTCCAATCATGTAAGCGTTCCACCCAAGACATTCTTTTTTCATTAGGTCTTGACGTCAGAAATGGTTTCTTATGAGCCACTCGTCGATGGTAGCCAGCACTCTCAAATATTTTTTTAAGGGTGACCTGGCCTAGTCGAATGCCAGCAAGTTCCGCAACCTGAGAATATAGAAGGCGGCGATTATGGGCACTGGCTATTGCTGTCTCGATTAGGTGCTGCTGAACTTGAATGCTTGCAGTAATGATTGGCCTCCTCCCTCTCCCCTGCGATAGTCCAAGACGGCCGGCATCCTTCCCACTCTGGTGAAGGATACAATGCAAAGTACCTAAGGGAATGCCGAAAGCCTCCTGTAGCTGCGGGTAGGTCCACTGCGCATAGTGTTGGAGGGTGTGAATTATTTTCCGTAATTCGTGATCGGATGTTCGAATTTGGATATTTTGGTTAGGGGTATTGGGTGGGGCTATGGGTGCTGAACTCGATGGAGGATTCTCAAATATATTCACCGCATGATTGTCTTCGATCTCTGTGGAAGGGCTTCCGGGGATCGCAGTAGGAGGGCTTCTCGGTATTGCAGTAGGAGGGCTTTCTGTTGCACTTGGGAGGGCGCTATCTAGGATACTAGATGGGAGGTCATTGGACATGCTGAGCAAGGCATCATTTGGCTCTCTGGGTAGGGGATTATCTCCTGGGGTGAGCGGGCGGGCTTCAGCCATGGCTCTTCGTAAGATGATATTAGGCAGGGAAAAAAATGGCCGAATACAAGATAGAATATGTGATATAAAGACTAGGAAATTGCCCGAACCTGCGATACTCATAGGCTACCAAGGTGACTCTTTATTCTTTACTTCACTACATATAGGTTTACTAGTATTCGTATACTTGTGACAAACGAGAAAAATGTTTCTGTAAATCCTTTACTATTTTGTATACCAATGACTGAATAATTCTGGCAATCAAGTACTTGAGAATGATTCTACCCCTTCCCAATGGTCACGGTAATGATGACACCCATAAATTTCCTTCAAAATCAGACGATATCACGTAGCGAAACTTCCTCTACCCTACACTTTGGTCATATGTACTTGAGTACAAGCTGCTCACTCCACTTCACATCATAGGTTTCATATTTTCTTATTTTTTCCTACTGGTTTATCATAAACTAATCCTTGTTACTTTTTTCCAAGTTTTCGCGAGGCCTGGTTGCTTACTTTCCGGAGCAGGGATACCCCCCTTTCCGGTTTTTGATGACCCCCCCGAGTACAGTACTGTACGGTGCACCGTAGTTGCACCTCCCCAGATAATTGGATAGGATCGTCACACAAGCTAGATCATCCCGCTTTCGTCACCTCTGCGAGCAGTTTATAAACCCCCGATACCCATACCCCCACAAATTACTCAACCGTTTCTACGTTCAACCAGCTCCTCAAATAGATCACCATGTCCCAGACTACATATAACCTATCCGCCAAGGTGGGCGACAGCAATGAGAACTCTGGCAACTTTCCCGGTTGTTCCAACAACGTCTACAAGTCTGACGAGGATGCACAAATGATGCGCTGGCTCTCTCTACTAGAGCTAAGTCTCAGGCATCAAAGTATACGCGATGACCGATTCGGCGGTGTCGGGGATCGGATCTTGGAAACAAGCGAGTTCCGGGAGTGGAGAGGGTGTGAAGGGGGAGCTAGTGACTCGATCCTATTTTGCAGCGGGAATCCGGGAGCGGGCAAGACATATTTAGGGTAAGTGACGCGAGCCTTGGAGAGAACCAAATATGTCTGACGCCTAAAAATGCTAGTTCCCTGGTAATCGACCGTTTGTGCGATCAGGAAGGGAAGGCGGGTGCTACCATTGCAGCCTTCTACTGCGACTACCTGTCCCAGCAAGAGCAGACAGTCACCAACATGATGGGAGCTATTCTGCGCCAGCTAATAGGTGGAGGGGCCATTCCGGACCATCTGTGGAAGGAGTTTCAAGAAGCGAAAAATGCTTTGGGTGGCAGAGGGCTGCTACTTGCAGAGATGACGAGAATGTTGAGGACGGTGATTGCTTCTCTACACCAAGTTTTCATCTGTATCGACGCGTTAGACGGATTCCCACCGAAGAATCCGCCGGATCTTCTGGGGTCGCTGAAGGATATTGTCCGGGGGTTCCCTACTGTGCGAGTATTCCTCACCGGGAGGCCTCCCGTCAAGGAAAACATTCAAAGTTATTTCACCAAGGCGGTTGTCATACCCATCAGCCCCGACACAGATGGCATCAGGAATTATCTGGAGATGAGGCTAGACAAAGACACTGAGCGCGCGGCAATGAACGACAATTTGAGGGCAGATATTGTGAGAATTGTCCTGGAAGAGATATCTGATATGTGCGTAGGAGGATCCGCATTTCCATCCTACCGACGATGTATTCTGACAAATATTGTTTGTAGATTCCTCCTTGTTTCGCTAAACATGGACGCCATTTTAGCAGAGGTGACAATTTCTCAGAGAAGAAATTAGGAGAGATGACATGTAGCAACGGACTGAGCGATGCCTACACGGCAACCCCAGGGCGACTCAAGGCGCAGAAAGGGCATAAATCAATACTCGGGCTGAAGGTACTGATGTGGGTGGTATATTCGGAACGGCCAATACGGACTGAGTAGCTTTGTCATGCCTTGGGAGTGGAGGTGGGATCGACAGAACTGGATGCTGAAAACATTCCTGCTATACAGACACTCCTAGCCTCCTCTTTGGGCCTTGTTACGATCGAAGAGCCTTCGTCGACTCTTCGACCGGTGCACTTTACCCTGAAAGAGTATCTCTTGAGTGATCCGGCCCTCTACCTCAACCCCCACTCGATGATTGCGGAGGTTTGCCTAACATACCTCAATTTCGGGTGTGTCCGGGATCTTTTGCCAACTGTTCCCTCGGCCCCCTCAGAAACGCCCCTTCTAGAATATGCTACCAATTATTGGGGGGAGCACGCAAGAAGGGAGATGACAGATAATGTAAAAATACTTGCATTGCGGCTTTTGGATAGATTTGATAAGCATATATCTGCTCAACTAATGCTACTGCGCTGCAATAAAGATGTCTCGAGGCCTCACTTTTACTGGGAGAAAGGCCCTATCGGATTTACGGGACTACATGCAGCAGCGATTTTCGGGGTCTGTGGGATAGTGGCTGCAGCACTAGAGACGGGGGGATGGAATGTTAATGCAACCGATAGCCTGGGGAGTACTGCTCTCATGTGGGCAGCTGACCGAGGGCATGAGGGAGTAGTGAAGGTGCTTTTGCAACGAGCAGACGTCAATCCCAGCCAGGCAGATATCTACTATGGCCGGACATCACTCTGGCGGGCAGCTGGGAATGGGCACGAGGTGGTAGCAAGGATGTTTTTGGAACGAGCGGATGTTAATCCAGACCAGGCGGACACCTTTCATGGCCGGACACCACTATGGTGCGCCGCTGCGAGGGGGCACGAGGGGGTGGTGAAGATGCTTTTGGAACGAGCGGATATCAACCCCGACCAGGCAGACATCATCTATGGCCGGACACCACCCTCGTGGGCTGCGGAGAACGGGTATGAGGGGGTAGTAAAGATGCTTTTAGAACGAGTGGATGTCGATCCCAACCAGGGAGACACTGTGTGTGGCCGGAAACCACTTTTATGGGCCGCTGATTGCGGGCTTGAGGGGGTGGTGAAGATGCTTTTGGAACGAGCGGATATCAACCCCGACCAGGCAGACATCATCTATGGCCGGACACCACCCTCGTGGGCTGCGGAGGACGGGTATGAGGGGGTAGTAAAGATGCTTTTGGAAAGAGCGGACGTCAATCCCAACCAGGCAGAAATCCACTATGGCCAGACACTACTCTCGCGGGCTGTGGAGAACGGGCATGAGGGAGTGATAAAGATACTTTTGGAACGAGCGGATGTCAATCCCGACCAGGTAGATATCGGCTATGGCCGGACACCACTGTCGTGGGCCGCGGAGATCGGACATGAGAGGGTGGTGAGGATGCTTTTGCAACGAGCGGATGTCAATCCCAACCGGGCAGACATCCTCTATGGCCGGACACCGCTCTCGTGGGCTGCGGAGAACGGGCATGAGGGGGTGGTAAAGATACTTTTGAAACGAGCGGCGTCAATCCCGACCAGGCAGACACCGGCTATGGCCGGACACCACTGTCGTGGGCCGCGGAGGCCGGACATGAGAGGGTGGTGAAGATGCTTTTGCAACGAGCGAATGTCAATCCCAACCAGGCAGACATCCTCTATGGCCGGACACCACTCTCGTGGGCTGCGAAGAACGGGCATGACGAGGTGATAAAGATACTTTTGGAACGAGCGGATGTCAATCCCGACCAGGCAGACATCGGCTATGGCTGGACACCACTGTCGCGGGCAGCTCAACACGGGCGTGAGGGGGTAGTAAAGGTGCTTTTAGAAAGAGAGGGTGTTAATCCGAATTCAGCTGACACCAAATACGGCCGTACACCACTATCGTGGGCGGCTGGGTATGGCCGTGCTGGGATAGTGAAGTTACTTTTAGTAAGGAAACATATACAAATTGCCATACCAGACCACATGAACCAAACACCACTGTGGTGGGCTCTTTCCCGGGGCCATGACGGAATTGCGAGGATCTTACAAGAATCCGAAAATACCAATTCCGACACAGCCAATCCCTGCGATCAGACGTCACCCTCACACTCCACTGGGTATGCGGACTAGTCCGCGGCGGAGATCCAATTCCCAGATGACATCAAGGTCTTTAATAGCTAACGTGCACTCCCACTGGCAGACCCCGGTGATCTGGACCGGATACTGAGCACCAATGACCCTGTTTCCAGGTCCCCGAGTAATGACATCCACCCCAATCGTACCGTCCACCCCACCTCAACCCCCTCCTATGTGGCCCTTGAGGTTCCCTCACCCTCTAGGCAAAACCGATACCAATCCCAATATCCGACCAACCCACTCGCTTCCTGTCGACCGCTATATTAACGTTGCCTCATTCGTTTGTCTTTTGACTATTCCCGTTTACATCCTTCCTTATTCACCGCAAGACCTATTCTCTCATTTGATAAATCGTTTTAAACCCGCTACCCATTAAGTTAAATTCGTCTTGTGTTTTTAAAGATAGCAGTGTACAGTGCGGCCTTCACTGGTGAATTCGTATCACTTAAGTTAACCGTAAGCTCGCAGAAGCCCGTCCAAAATTCCCAAGCTACTAGTTTCCCTTCAAGTATTTCCCCACTGCTGCTAAGTCGTCCCCGTTGCTCTCTCCTATGGGCGATCCGCGACACCCACTTACTCGCAATCTTGTGATATTCCGTCTGCAACGGCCCAAGTCTCCGAAATAAAACCTTAACCCTAAATTTCTTTATGCTTTTAATGCCAGCGAATGGCCACCGTGGCGCCGTGGGGTCGACAAGAGGGGTCGGGTTAGTCTACAATAGGTACTGTATACAGGGGAGAATATCCCCTGTAATACTCCCTTTAGTTTTACGCTCCAGGGCACGCCTACTACGCGGAAACGATACAAGTGTTGAAACATCTTATGCTGGGCCTAGTGTTTTTACGCCCTTACCGGAACCCTCCAGTGCTCGGAAAGTTAGTATAAATGTTTTACTTAGTGCAAACATGGCACGTTTGGAGATGGAACAGGTTGGCAGTTGGCCCTGAACATGTATAACTAGATTTTGATTAGAACTGTTTGAAGATTTGGAACTATGAAGGATCTCTTACGTTTCGCGATGATATTTTTTCTTCTTTACCCCTTTCTGTTTTTCGCCGACTCTCTCTATAAAAGACCATACATGTCGCCGTTCTTTTCTATTCATCGTTTACCTTTCTCATAGCGTTCAATGCGTTTCTTCACTCGATAGGATTCGCTAACCTCTACTTGTTCTCTTGTCATATTCTCTGTTGCTCCAGAATAGAAGTGAATACACGGACGTTCCGACGCTCGCTCTATATACTTCACAACAAGCAAATTTTCCAAAGATTTTGAATCGGAATAGCGATGGTTAGGTGTGTGTTACGGCGGTCTTCGGGGAGAGAGAAGGGCTTTGGCAAAACTTTAGGATTAAGATGGGAGAAAACAACAGCTGGGGGTGAGAATGCGGCCTTGAATTTACGTAATTTACCCAATACTTCATCACCTCTGTAGAAATAATAGTCCTGGTGTAGGAGATAATCTCGTGCAAGGTGTTGGAGAAGGTGTTGTTCGTAAGTGGTACAGTACAGGAAAGCAAGAGGTCTAAATACATTATGCAGAGCCCTCAACACCCTAGAATACAAATGGCAGCTCCCGATCATAATTTACTACATGACCAGCCACATGTTCAACACTGGTATGGAAATTATTCCTAGTCAGCAAAGGACCCGAATAGTGAGGTAAGGCCGCACGTGATCGAGTGAGAACCTATGAAGGGCAGGATTAACACATGAAACCGCTACTAACACGGTATGAAAGAAAATAAGAGAACATATATGAGAGAGAAACACACGGACAGGGGAACGGTTGAAGAAAAATTATCCCGGCTCCTAGTACAAGTGCATTTGATTGGTCCCTCTCACAATCCGACAATAACTCTATGACAACCGAACGGGCCCCAGAAACTGGCGCTATAATTGCGGTGTCTGGGAGACAAAAAGCAAGAGGGAACGGGGCAAAATTGGAGAACTGCGGTTGGCCGGGGTTTCATCAGCGCAACCGAGGTTCGCCATCTGTTTGTTTCGACATACGTTTTCCTTGGATCTAGTTGAGCCGAGCTGACACATGTCACCCAGTCGGCCATCCTAAGTATCCTAAAGGCTATGGAGGTCACGGGAGACCCGAAGGAATCCCCGGCCGGCAGGCGGCTAAAGCGAATTGCACAAATACCGTTTCATAGTCCTCCAATGTTTCCCGGACTAACTCGACCTCCTGTATTGTATTCCATTATCTATAACACGGGTACCGGTAACATCAGGGGTGGTAGCATTGACCCCATCCTCCCCTTCAGCCGGAAGACCATAAGCCAAGTTTTTTCTTGGTACTATACGAGGGACTCCAGAGGTGAATCGTGGGTCAGCGATCGAGTTGAAAGGTACTGGGAGCAGAAACACTGAGTTAGTTGTTGGTTCCTAAACCTGAGTATCTTGGCACCTCTATTCCAGGATAGTATACATATCAATTGGTAGTGGGTTCTGTTCAACCCTCCTCAACACCCGAAACTATAACCCGTTAAACTAGGTGTTTCCTTTCGGTTCCGACTTTATTACTCGTGGCAGGCGAATCTCACTAATTGACACGATGTATGTCACATAATGTTCAACGGCTCTCGCGAAGCCTAGTCAGATCACTGGCTCCGGGAGATACAGATAATACAACAAAATTGCCGACACCTCTCCATCTATGTCGATTGTGTTCTGCAGGTACTGATGAGACACAAAACCCCTACCAGCTCTATGGTCAATTAGAACGTAAATGGTTTCGTCTAAAAAGAGAAAAGGATGGACCGGAGGAGATAAAACGGAGAGGGAGAAGAAAATCGGTAGACAAGAAAAATCTCTTGAAAGGAACGAATGGAAGACCAGGAAGAAATAAAGGAACAGTCCACAAAGCAGAACGGAGATGAAGAAATTTTGTATTATCGCGAAGAATGATAAGGAACAAAGAAAACCGCTTCGCGGCGCGAGATGATTCCTTCCACGATTTTTTTGTTGAGGTTCTGGTCTCCTCCCCCTTAAAACCAGCTACCTGACTAACCACACCCCAATCATTTCCCCATATTTTATCCTCCTTGGCAACACCCTGCACTCCGCTTGCTGAACATAAAACATGAAATTCCAGTAAAAAAAGATAAGGTCCATTTAATTACCCCACAGTACTCACTGTCCTTCCATTCGCTTGACCGTAACTCTATGGTATCCACCAGCATTCTCCAGAGGATTCCAGAGCTGCCCCTTGTACGACTAGTGGTGTTCGCCTCGCTGCTTTGGTACTTTGGTGCCTTAGGTGGGTTTCTTGGTTAGCGCTTGCTATCTCTAAAGACTACCAGCGTCCATTCTTCCCAACGACCGCCCTTCCTCAGACTCAGCTCTTTTGCCGATCGGAACTAATACGGAGAGATACGCTAAGGCAACTGGGAGAGAGGGGCTGGGGTACCGCGTGTGTTGCACCCGGAACATCTGTGCCATCCAAATGCCAGGTACGGTACCCTATCCGAGCTGCAGGATATCCCACGAATGCGCAGCTAGAGATTTTGTCGGTGCTAAACCGCAGTTAGAGTAGGTGGAGGTAGCCTGTGGTTGATAGTAGAGGTTTCGGGGGTGTGGCGGACTATTCCGGGGCCATCGTGGTTTAGGGAGAGGGTTTTCCATACCTGTCCTTTGATACCTCGGGAGTGTGAATGGGGACACGCGTGGAGGCATGAAGTTATGTGTGGGATTAATCCAAGGATCAGGTTGCTTTTTGTAAGCTTTGCAGTATATTTTTGGTGTCTCTAGCATAAGTTTGAGATGAAGAGAAAGACAACCAAGTTTGTACCCATGCATTTACCCTCATTCCAAAGTGAAGTGTGAGCCTGCTCGCTTTAATATTGCGCTCGTATATACTCTAATAATTGCCAGTGGGATAGCCTATTTTGTTCGTTCCTTCCCTATGGAATTCAGTTGCAGGCCGTTCATAATATGGAATAGGAAGATATTAACCGAGAAGATATCGTTTCATGGTCGGCTAAATTTACCTTGGGATTACAGAATGTCAACTGTGGTAGAAATTAGGTAATGTCGTGGGTGGGCAAGCGTAATGATTGGGTTGGTGATATCAGGAAGAAGAAATGCGGTGGCGCGCTGTGAACAACTGGCACGGAGAATCCCGGAAATGCAGAGGGGCTTTCTAACGGGAGTGGGAAAGGGCAGTGTGAGAGCTGGCTGTGTGGTTTCAGAGCCTAGCGAGTGGAGAAGCAAACAGATGAAGCGAGATTAAGCTTTCCAAGATACGGTCTGCGGCAAGCCATTCCACACAGCTGAAAACCAAAAACGATGGTCTGGCAGTAGGGTGGTATTGATGTTGGAAGAGCGGCGGGGGTGAGCCCGGATACCTACAGTTGCTCCGGCGAGTGACCCTGAGCGACTGCTCGTCCCACAGCCCGATCCCTTCCTAAAATTCCTAACTCACTGAGCGGAAAAAGCAAGATATACACCAGGGCTTCTAATACGTAGATGTTTCGCTAGGTTGGTACAGGTTTTCTAGATGGCCTGGCAGAGACGGGCTTTTCCGGGCTTTAGTCTGGGGCGGGGGCAGTGAATTGGAGTTATCTAACGAAAGTGATAAAGTGTTCGAGTCTAGCGGTGTTTCCATAGAGGTAATTGCAATCATTTAACTTAGTTGGAGTCACCCAATACACTCGGAAAACTAGATGATTTATGCAAAACTATAATTAAAGTACCCAGATTATAAACGGCAGTATTGCGGGGAAATGTGTTGTATCATAAATCTGATTGCTCAGTAATATACAGGTATGGACTTAGGATAAATCATCCCACCCTGGGTTTACTTATTGCACCTCATATTTATCGCGATTCGTGAATCAACTAGAAATTTGGAGTCCATACTCGTACTCTAGATAGGCCATCCATTCTATTAGAAAAAGGAGGAAAGTGAGCTCAACCGGGATCTTCTTCTATGAGTCTATCCGAGAGGATAGTTTGGGCCCCAGTCTCTCTAGCTAAGGGTTCCGCCTCATTCTGCATGGCTAGTCGAGTTTAGAATGTCTGGCCATGTACGAGTACAGTACCGTACTCGAGTGCTCGGACCGATAGTGAATACGTGTGTTAGCAAATCTTGGCGGGAAAGCTCTCTATTAGGCTCTCCTCACTGCGGATGATCTCGAAAGCCTTACTCAAGCAGATAAATCTAACCACATAAGATTGTTTTCTTACAAACTCCTACTCTGGTACTCAGCCGCATCTCCTTAGCCGAATTTCCGGTGCATGGTACTCAAAGGACGGTAGATGGGAGAATTGTGGAGGTTGGGTTCAGATGCTCTGGCGAGCAAAGAGCTTCGAGGCAGGTTAGACAGTCTCGACAAGGATGAATACAGTAGCGGGTTGAAGTTCGCAGTGAAAGTGCTGAGCGCGGACCCTCTAGAAGTTCTAGGCACCATATCTTTTCTCGACAGTCGGATTGGAGCTAGTTAAGACAACCAAGACAATATGGTAAAGTGGGCATGGAGGCCCTCAAATCGCTATTGACAAACAATCAGGCAGACCCCCAATGTTAGTGCCATACTTTTACGGGAAGATACCTGTACAACAGGCGCGGCACCTTCGTCGGTTCGGCGAGCTAGGCATTTCAGTAGGGAAATTGAGCGATGGATAGGAAATGCTATGAAACTTAGCAATACCAGTACTGTACCTACGGTATGTAAATGCGGGTAAATCAGTGCATCGTTGAGCATCTGTCTTGGCCTTGCATGGGTGTCGGCCGGTAGAGACGCAGTTCAGGAATAAGGCTGTCCGAAATGTTGGTGTTAACTTACTTGTCACATAGGACGGGGGTGCCCTCAGCGAGGCGCGGCGAGATTTGGCAGCAAAATCTGCCCGCCCTGCACCATCTTAACAAGCAAAACCGTGCCAAGCCTCGCTGAGGACACCTCCGGTCTATTGGTCATGGACCGCACTCGGAGTGTGTGCTCGTCTCATTTTGTGCCCCTATATAATTGGATACTGTAACAATTGTTACACAAGCTAGATCGCCCATTCCTTCAGCTCTGCCAACAAAAAGCTTGTAAACTCCACCGATAGCAGTACCTCAACAAATTACTCAACCATTTCTACGTTCGGCTGACTCTCGCGAAAGAAAATCATGTCCCAACCTTCATATAGCCTCTCGGTCAAAGTGGGCGATAGGGATGAGAACAGCGGTAACTTTAAAGACTGTTTCAACGTCTACAAGTCCGACGAAGACGCACAAATAATGCGCCGGCCGTCTCCACTAGAGCCAAGGCACAGACATCAAAGCGTACGGGGCAACCGCTTCGGCGGTGTCGGGGATTGGCTTTTAAAATCAAGCGAGTTCCGTGAGTGGAGCCGGTGTGAAGGCGGTTCTAGTGACGCGATCTTATTTTGCAGCGGGAATCCGGGAGCGGGCAAAACATATCTCAGGTAAGTGGCGTGAGTCGCTGAAAGCAGCGAATGTATCGGAGGGCTAAGAATGCTAGTTCCCTGGTAATCGACAGCTTGTGCGATAGGGAAGGGAAGGCGGATGCTGCCTTGCTGCCTTCTACTGCGACTACCTGTCCCAGGAAGAGCAGACAGTCACCAACATGATGGGAGCTATTCTGCGCCAGCTAATAGGTGGAGGGGTCATTCCGGACTATCTACGGAAGGAGTTTCAAGAAGCGAAAAATGCTTTGGGTGGCAGAGGGCTCCTACTTGCAGATATGAT
This sequence comes from Tuber umbilicatum, assembly GCA_003313605.1. NCBI lineage: Eukaryota > Fungi > Ascomycota > Pezizomycetes > Pezizales > Tuberaceae > Tuber > Tuber umbilicatum. Next base: position 91,497 of record QLOI01004307.1, on the reverse strand, counting down.
GAGAATGTTGAGGACGGCGATCGCTTCGCTACACCGGGTTTTCATTTGTATCGATGCGTTAGACGAATGCTTACCAAAGCATCTGCCGGATCTTCTTGAGTCGCTGAAGGATATTGTCCAGGAGTTCTCTACTGTGCGAGTATTCCTTACCGGGAGGCCTCCTGCCAAGGCAGACATTCAGAGCTATTTCGCCAAGGCGGTTGTCATACCCATTAGCCCCAAGATAGATGACATTAAGAATTATTTGAAGATGAGGTTAGATAAGGATATCGAGAGAGGGGCAATGAACGACCGCTTACGGGCAGATATTGAGAGAATTGTCCTGGAGGAAATATCTGACATGTGCGTCGGAGAATCTAGTATTCCCATTGTATTAATAATGCATTCTGACACAGATTATGTGCAGATTCCTCCTTGTTTCGCTGAACATGGACGCAATTTTGGGAGAAGTCACAATTTCGCAGAGAAGAAAGAAACTGGCAGAGGTGACACGAGGCAATGGACTGAGCGATGCCTATACGGCAACCCTAACGCGGCTCAAGGGGCAGGGGGGGAATAAATCGATACTTGGGCTGAAGGTACTAATGTGGGTGGTATATTCGGAACGGCCGTTACGGACTGAGGAGCTCTGCCATGCCTTGGGAGTGGAGGTGGGATCGACTGAACTTGATGTTGAAAACGTTCCTCCTGTACAAACACTTCTTGCATCTTCTCTAGGCCTCGTTACGGTCGAAGCGTCTTCGTCAACTCTCCGACTAGTCCACTGTACTCTGAAGGAGCATCTCTTAAGTGACCCAACACTCTTCCATAATCCCCACTTAGCAATTGCGGAGGTTTGCTTGACTTACCTCAATTTCGAAGGTTTTCGGAATCTTTCGCCAATTCATTACTGGGCCCCCTCGGGAACGAACCTTCTAGATTATGCTTCATACTCGGCAACGCCCGTTGTATATACTTCATACTTGGCAGAATATACTTCACACTCGGCAACGCCACTTCTAGAATATGCTTCATACTACTGGGGGAACACGCAAGAAGGGAGGTGACAGAACATGTAACAATGCTTGCACTGCGGCTTTTGACCAAATTCGACAAGCATGTATCTGCTTAACTACTGTTCTCGCGTGGGAATGAAGAGGACTCGGGACCCTACTTTGAACAGAAGAAAGGAACTATGGGCTTTACAGGACTACACGCAGCAGCGTTTTTCGGGATTGTGGGGATATTGGCTGCCCTATTAGAGACAGATGAATGCGATGTTAAAGCAACCGATAGCAAGGGGTGCACAGCACTTGAATGGGCCGCTGCTCGAGGGCATGAGGGAGCAGTGAAAATGCTTTTAGAACGAGCGAATGTCAATCCCGACCAAAAAGACACCGGATATGGCATGACACCACTCACGTGGGCCGCTGGGAATGGGCACGAAGGAGTTGTGAAGATGCTTTTGGACCGAGCGGATGCCAATCCTAATCGGAAAGAAACCGTATATCACAGGACACCACTCTGGTGGGCCGTCAATAACGGGCATGTGGGGGTAGTAAGGATGCTTTTGGAACGAATAGATGTCAATCCCGACAAAGATGGCTGGACGCCACTCTCGTGGGCCGCAGAGATGGGGTATGAGGAGGTAGTGAAGAGGCTTTTGGAGCGAGCGGATGTCAATGCTGACCAGGCGGACACCGAATATGACCAGACACCACTAGCGTGGGCCGCTGAGAACGGGCATGAGGGGGTAGTGAAGATGCTTTTGGAACGTGGGGATGTAAATCCCGACAAGAAAGACACCTTTTACGGGCAGACGCCACTCTCGCGAGCCGCAATGAGGGGGCACGAGAGGGTAGTAGAGAAGCTTTTGGAACGAGCGGGTGTGAATCCCGGCCAGGCAGACACCGAATATGGACGGACGCCCCTCTCGTGGGCCGCTGGGAACGGGCATGCGGGGGTAGTAAAGATGCTTTTGGAACGAGCGGATGTCAATCCCAGCCAGGCAGGCACCCAATGCAGGACACCACTCTCGTGGGCTGCCGAGAAGGGACATGAGGGGGTAGTCAAGATACTTTTGGAACGAGCGGATGTCAATCCCGATCAGGCAGACACCAAATATGGACAGGAGCCCCTCTTGTGGGCCGCTGGGAACGGGCATGAGGGGGTAGTAAAGATGCTTTTGGAACGAGCAGATGTCTATCCTGACCAGGAAGACACCCAATCTGGCAGGACACCACTCTCGTGGGCTGCGGGGAGGGGACATGAGGGGGTAGTTAAGATACTTTTGGAACGAGCGGACGTCAATCCCAATCAGGCAGACACCAAATTTGGCCGGACGCCACTCTCGTGGGCCGCCAGGAGCGGGCATGGGGTAGTAGCAAAGATGCTTTTGGAACGAGTGGATGTTAATACCAACCAGCAAGACCTCCACTATGGCAGGACACCACTCTCGTGGGCTGCGGGGAGGGGACATGAAGGGGTAGTCAAGATACTTTTGGACGAGTGGATGTCAATCCCGATCAGGCAGACACCCAATATGGCCGGACGCCACTCTCGTGGGCCGCCGGGAGCGGGTATGGGGTAGTGGTAAAGATGCTTTTGGAACGAGTGGATGTTAATACCAACCAGCAAGACCTCCACTATGGCAGGACACCACTCTCGTGGGCTGCTGAGAAGGGACATGATGGGGTAGTAAAGACGCTTTTGAAACGAACGGATGTCAATGCCGACCAGGAAGACCCTCAGTATGGTCGGACGCCACTTTTGTGGGCCGCGGAGAAGGGACATAATGGGGTAGTAAAGACGCTTCTAGAACGAGTGGATGTCAATCCCAACCGGAAAGATACCCAGTATCAACGGACACCACTCTCGCGGGCAGCCGGTAACGGACATGTAGAAGTAGTAAAGATTCTTTTGGAACGAGCCGACGTCAATCCCGACCATGCAGAGACCAGATATGGCCGGACGCCACTCTCGCGGGCCGCTGGGAACGGGCATGGGGGAATAGTGAAGATGCTTTTGGAACGAGCTGATGTCAATCCCGACCGGAAAGACACCCTCCATGGGCAGACGCCACTTTCGTGGGCTGCAATGAGAGGGTATGAGAGGGTAGTGAAGATGCTTTTGGAACGAACGGACGTCCATCGCGACCAGGCAGACACCAAATATGGCCTGACGCCACTCTCGTGGGCCGCGAGGAACGGATATGAGCGGGTAGTCAATATATTTTTGCAACGCGCAGATGTCAACCCCAACCAGCGAGATAATGAGTGTGGCCGGACACCGCTCTTGTGGGCAGCCTACCGCGGGAATGACGGGGTCGTAAAGATGCTTTCGGAGCGACAGGATGTCAATCCGAATTCTGCAGACACCAGATACGGTCGTACACCACTCTCGTGGGCGGCTGAGTGTGGGCATGTTAGCATAGTCAATCTGCTGTTGCAAAGAGAAGATGTCAACCCTGCCACACCAGACAACAGTAACCGAACACCACTTTCGTGGGCTCTCTCCAATGGCCATGACCGAATTGCGAGGATCTTACAGGAACCCCATAATATCAATTCCGACGCAACTGATTCCGGTAGCCCATCACCCCCACACTCCGTTGAGGATGAGGATTCCGTGGTGGAGATCCAATTCAAAACCGATGATCCTAACACTGACACCGGAGACCCTAACGCCCAACCTGCACTCCTACCGGCAGACCCCAGTGATCAGGATGGGATAGGCTCTGCGAGGGCTCCGCGAGGCAGCGCCCTCCGCGAGGCATGGCATTTCTTGGCTCGCATACTCCGCGGGTCATGTTTTTGCTAGCCGGGAAATGCCATGGCTCGCTGAGGGTGCCTCGCTGAGCACTCACAGAGTCTGCCGGACGCCATTGACTCTTTTTCCAAGTCCCCGGATAATGACCTCTCCCCAACTGTACCGCCCACCCCGCTTCGGCCCCCTCCCCTGTGGCCCTTGGGGCTCCCTCGCCCTCCAGGCAGGGCCGGCGCCCATCCCAGCACCCGATCAACCAACTCCCTACCTGCCGGTCACCGTACTGCCATTGCCTCTTTTACTTGTCTTTCAGCTATTCTTGTTTATATCCTTCCGTATTCACCGCAAGGCCATTTTCTTTCTGTAAAAAATTGTAAAGCTTCGGTGTGTATAGCACATGTCGATTTCGATGTACCACAAATAGACTTTTTTGATAGCAGTGTTTGTTTTCCCGGTTTCGGCTGGCGTTTTCCGATTTATACACTTTTTGTCTTCGTTTCTTCCATCTTTTCTCCCTTCACTTCCTGCTTAGAATTTGTGCATACCCTTGTGTTTCCTACCCCTTGTTCCTGTTATTCATTAAGTCGATATTTGTATTGCGTTTTTAACAATAGCCGCGTACAGTGCTACCTTTACCGGAAAATTCGCATCACCCAAGTGGACCGTATAACTCAAGCTTGCAGAAACTCGTCCAAAATTCCCAAGCGCCCGGTTCCGCGATATTCCCTCGGAAAAAGGCCAAATCTGAAATAAAACCCAATCTCCTATTTGACATATATACATTCTCAATGCCGCCGAATCGTCATTCTTGGGTCAACACAATGGAGGGGAGGGTCTATGGCGGATACTGCGCATGGAGGCGGGAATACTCCCCACGGGTACTCCCTTTAGCTTTGCACTTCCCGGCGTTCCTTCTGCGTAGACATGATGCAAGTAAATTTTCCAAAAGCGGAAATGTAATTTCCGTGGTTAAGTGGTGTTATGGAGGTCCCCGAGGACAAAAATGGGCTCTGATATGAAGACTAAAATGGAGATAACTGATTGCCCAGGGTGGGGAAGTGGTTTTCTATTCGCGCAATTTACTCAATACTTCACCACCCTGTAGATACCCCTAAAAAGATATGGGTGTTGCATATACTTGCAGTTAGTAGAGGGCCCGAATAATAAAGAAGGTATGGACGCATATGATCGAGTGACAATCCATGAAGAACTAAATTTACTGTATATAGCTGCTACTTGCACAACATGAAAGAAAATAAGCGAGCGCATATGATAAAAAACGCATGGACTAGGGAATAAGGGAAGCAACATTATCCTAGCTCCAAGCGCATTGCGATAATCCCTCTCACAATTCGACCACAACTCCGACCGAACCATCGACAGTTTAACGGCTTCCATTCCACCGGACGATAGCCCTGGAATCACCGAGCCTGGAGGGCAGGGGCGGGAGATAAAACAAAACCAGTTGGCCGGAGCCTATTAGGGTAACTGAGGTTCCCCATTCGCCGGCTGGGATATGATATACGGTAGGTCTTACTGGGGTTAAGTAGAGCAGAGCTGGTACAAGTTACCCTCTCGATCATCCTCACTACCCCTAAAGCCGTGAAGGTTGTGGGAAACACGAAGGGGGTAGTGTAGTGGAATTATCGAGTCAGTGGTGTCAAGGAGATGCTCGGTCGCGCGCTCTGGACATGGAGGATCCCGAGAATGCAAGCAGAGGGGTTCACGGGTTCCTAGCAGAATCAGGAGATAGCTGTAAGAGCTCGTCGTGTGTTTCCAGAGGAGCGCGATGGGCGGAGAAACGTGCAGATGAAGTGACATCAACGCTCGAGATACGGCCTAGCATAAATCATCCCGAAGGGACGAGCGATAGAGGTAAACCGAAGAGTATCGGCCACGGGTTCAAGGTGATGTTATGCGGCTGAAAAAAGACTGGGATGACTAAGGGGCATTTTTTTGTTACCCTGCTTTGGATAGTTCAATTCTTTCTCTGCCAAGACTCGGATACCCCAATTCATCACCCCCCGTTGAAGACTGCACGTGTTCGTCTAACAAATTTCAGTTCTACAAGTAAAATTTAGCCTCTCATATAGCGCTGAGCCAACTTACCCCCCATGCCATCGGGTCCGTTCTCTATCCCTCTCAACCGATCAACCTCCTACTCGAGTAGGTTCAGCTAACTTTGTCGGTTGGCGGGAGAATTATATCCATCTTACGCTACACCGTCAAATAAATATCCATCGGCCCTACATTTGAAAATTAACATAGCTCTATTGACGGTCGTATATCCTAGTCTAATGGCAATACCAAACTCTCAGCCGGTCAATTGGGCCACCGCCATCCAGTTCTGACCTCGCCCCTCTTCCACCTCTTCTTTTTACATACCACCGGCGCAGCGACTCGCCCTCCACTGCCCCATCCAGCGTACCTAGCCTCCCAACGATGGTGAATCCTCAGTAGTACTGCGAGAGCTAGAGTGGGGGCTTTTCCTTTACTAAGCGCTTTTGAGATTCACGCCGGTAGCTGTTTAGGTGATGTACAGTAGGTTGAGCCGAGTCCACTGGTTTATCCGGCCGCTAGCACAACCCCCCCGCTAGTAAAATGGGGAAAACTTGAGTGCTGTACCTCCGTAATCGCGATCATTTAGTTGGGGTCGCCCAATACACTCGGAAAACTTGAGTTATCAGGAAGTCAAGCTAGATGATTTATGCGAAACTATAATTAAAGTACCCAGCTTATAAACAGGAGTATTGCAGGGCGAAGCGTTGTATCATAAATCTAATTACTCAATAATAAAAAGGTATGGACTTAGAATAAGTCATCAAACCCTGGGTTTACGTATTGCACACAACCGCACTCTATATTTGTCGTGATTCGTTTTTACGTAGAACTAACTAGCTACTTTTTTTGAGCCACCAATATTAATTTCGTTCTGATTTGGAGTCTGTACTCGTACCCTACCCCAGATAGGCCGTCCGTGCTATTGGAAAAAGGAAGAAAGTGAGCTCAACCCAGTATCTTCCACTACGAGTCAACCCGAGAGGATAGTTTGGCCCCCAGTCTCTACAGCGAAGGGTTCCGCCTCGTTCTGCATGGCTAGCCGCGTTTAAGGTGTCTGACCATGTACCGTACTGTACTCGAGTACTCGGACCGATAGTGAATACGTGTTCCCGGAATTTACGCAAACCAGAAATTTCCCGGCAAGCTTAGTGAATCTTGGCGGGAAATCCTCTCCATTAGACCCTCACCGCGGATGATCTCGAAAGCCTTACTCGAGCAGATAAATCCAACCCTATAAGATTATTTTGTTGCAAACTCCTACTCTGGTACTCAGCCGTATCTCCTTAGCCAAATTTCCGGTGCATGGTACTCAAAGGACCGTAGATGGGGGAATTGTGGAGGTTGGGTTCAGATGCTCTGGCGACCAAAGAGCTTCGAGGAAAGGATAGATACGGTGGCGAGCTGGAGTTTTCGCAGTGAAAGTGGTGGGCGCTGACCCTCTAGAAGTTCTTGGCACCAGATCTTTTCCCGACAGTCGGAGTGGAGCTAGTCAAGACAATATGGTAAGTGGACACGGATGCCCTCAAACCGCTATCGATAAACAATCGGGTAGACCCCCAGTGCCATACTTTTGGGAAAGGATACTCGCACTACAGTCACGATCCCCTCGTCGGCTCTGCGAGCTAGGCATTTCAGTAGGGAAATTGAACGATGGATAGGAAATGCTATGAAACTTAGCAGTACGGTACTGTACCTACGGTACGGTAGGTAAATGCGGGTAAATCGGTAAATCGTTGAGCATCTGTCTTGGCCTTGCATGGGTGCCGGTAGAGACGCGGTTCAGGAACAAGGCTGTCCGAAGTCTTGGTTTTACCTATCACATACCGTATCGGTCATGGACAGTACTGTACTGTACAGTACAGTACTCGAAGTGTGTGCTCGTCTCATATTGTGCCCCTAGATAATTAGATACCGCAACAATTGTTACACAAGCTAGATCACCCCCTTTCTTCAGCTCTGCCAACAAAAAGCTTGTAAACTCCACCGATAGCGGTGCCTCGGCGGATTGCTCAACCATTTCTACGTTCGACCAACTCTCCCGAAAGAAAATCATGTACCAACCTTCATATAACCTCTCGGTCAAAGTGGGCGATAGGAATGAGAACAGCGGTAACTTTAGAGACTGTTTCAACGTCTACAAGTCTGACCTGGATGCACAAATAATGCACTGGCTGTCCCCACTAGAGCCAAGGCATAGACATCAAAGTATACGCGATGACCGATTCGGCGGTGTCGGGGATTGGTTTCTGGAAACCAGCGAGTTCGATGAGTGGAGAGGGTGCGAAGGCGGAGCTAGTGACGCGATTTTATTTTGCAGCGGGAATCCGGGAGCGGGCAAAACATATTTAAGGTAAGTGGTGCGAGCCTCGCAGAGAACCGAATATGTCTGACTCCTAAAAATGCTAGTTCTCTGGTAATCGACCGTTTGTGCGATCAGGAGGGGAAGGCGGGCGCTACCATTGCAGCCTTCTACTGCGACTACCTATCCCGGCAAGAGCAGACAGTCACCAACATGATGGGAGCTATTCTGCGGCAGCTAATAGGTGGAGGCGTCATTCCGGACTATCTACGGAAGGAGTTTCAAGAAGCGAAAAATACTTTGGGTGGCAGAGGGCTGCTACTTGCAGATATGATGAGAATGTTGAAAACGGCGATAGCTTCGCTGCACCGGGTTTTCATCTGTATCGATGCGTTAGACGAATGCTTACCAAAGCATCTGCCGGATCTTCTTGAGTCACTAAGGGATATTGTCCGGGAGCTCCCTACTATGCGAGTATTCCTCACCGGGAGGCCTCCTGTCAAGGAAAACATTCAAAGTTATTTCACAAAGGCGGTTGTCATACCCATCAGCCCCAATACGGATGACATCAGGAGTTATTTGAAGATGAGGTTAGACAAGGATACCGAGAAAGGGGCAATGAACGATAGTTTGCGTGCAGATATTGTGAAAATTGTCCTGGAGGAGATATCTGACATGTGCGTAGGAGGATCTAGTATTCCCATATTACTAGTGATGCATTCTGACACAGTGTGTGTAGATTCCTCCTTGTTTCGCTAAACATGGACGCAATTTTGGGAGAGGTCACAATTTCGCAGAGAAGAAAGAAACTGGCAGAGATGACACGGGGCAATGGACTGAGGGATGCCTATACAGCAACTCTAGGGCGACTCAAGGCGCAGAAAGGGAATAAATCGATACTTGGGCTGAAGGTACTGATGTGGGTGGTATATTCGGAACGGCCATTACGGATTGAGGAGCTCTGTCATGCCTTGGGAGTGGAGGTGGGATCGACTGAACTTGATGTTGAAAACGTTCCTCCTGTACAAACACTACTTGCATCTTCTCTCGGTCTTGTTACTGTCGAAGAGTCTTCGTCAACTTTCCGACCGGTTCACTTTACTCTGAAAGAGCATCTCTTAAGTGATTCGGCCCTCTTTCCTAACCCCCATTTAGCAATTGCGGAGGTTTGCCTGACTTACCTCAATTTCGGAAGTTTTCGGAATCCTTCGCCCATTCATCACGGGAAACCCTCGGCAAGGCGCCTTCTAAAATATGCTTCATACTCGGCAACGCCCCTTCGAAGGTACGCTTCATACTCAGCAGCGCCACTTCTAGAATATGCTTCATACTACTGGGGGGAACACGCAAGAAGGGAGGTGACAGAACATGTTAAAATGCTTGCACTGCGGCTTTTGGCCAGATTTGATAAGCATGTATCTGCTCAACTACTGCTCTTTCGTGGGAATAAAGAGGGCTCGGGACTCTACCTTGACCGGGAGAAAGGAGCTACTGGCTTTACAGGACTACACGCAGCAGCGTTTTTCGGGATTGTGGAGATATTGGCTGCCCTATTAGAGACGCATGAATGCGATGTTAATGAAGCCGATAGCATGGGGAAGACAGCACTTACATGGGCCGCTGCTCGAGGGCATGAGGGAGCAGTGAAAATGCTTTTAGAACGAGCGGATGTCAATCTCGACCAGAAAAAAACCATATATCACAGGAAACCACTCTGGTGGGCCGTCAATAACGGGCATGTGGGGGTAGTAAGGATGCTTTTGGAACGAGTAGATGTCAACCCCGACCAATATGGCTGGACGCCACTCTCGTGGGCCGCAGAGGAGGGGCATGAGGAGGTAGTGAAGAGGCTTTTGGAACGAGCGGATGTCAATGCTGACCAGGCAGACAGCAAATATGACCGGACGCCGCTGGCGTGGGCCGCTGGGAACGGGCATGAGGGGGTAGTGAAGATGCTTTTGGAACGCGCGGATGTAAACCCCGACCAGAAAGACACCTTTTATGGGCAGACGCCACTCTCGCGAGCCGCAATGAGGGGGCACGAGAAGGTAGTAGAGAAGCTTTTGGAACGAGCGGGTGTGAATCCCGACCAGGCAGACACCAAATATGGACGGACGCCCCTCTCGTGGGCTGCGGGGAACGGGCATGAGGGGGTAGTAAAGATGCTTTTGGAACGAGCGGATGTCTATCCCGACCAGGAAGACACCCAATCTGGCAGGACACCACTCTCGTGGGCTGCGGGGAGGGGACATGAGGGGGTAGTCAAGATACTTTTGGAACGAGTGGATGTCAATCCCGATCAGGCAGACACCCAAAATGGCCGGACGCCACTCTCGTGGGCCGCCGGGAGCGGGCATGGGGTAGTGGTAAAGATGCTTTTGGAACGAGTGGGTGTCTGTCCCGACCAGGAAGACACCCAATCTGGCAGGACACCGCTCTCGTGGGCTGCGGGGGGGGGACATGGGGGGGTGGTCAAGATACTTTTAGAACGAGTGGACGTCAATCCTGATCAGCAAGATCTCCAATATGGCAGGACACCACTCTCGTGGGCTGCGGAGAAGGGATATGATGGGGTGGTAAAGACACTTTTGAAACGAGTGGATGTCAGTCCCGACCAGGGAGATACTGAGTGTGGCCGGACACCACTCTTGTGGGCCGCGGAGAACGGACATGATGGTGTAGTAAAGACGCTTTTGGAACGAGTGGATGTCAATCCCAACCGGGAAGATACCCAGTATCAACGGACGCCACTCTCGCGGGCAGCCGGTAACGGGCATGTGGGAGTAGTAAAAATTCTTTTGGAACGAGCTGATGTCAATCCCGACCAGGCAGAGACCAGATATGGCCGGACGCCACTCTCGCGGGCCGCTGGGAACGGGTATGGGGAAGTAGTAAGGATGCTTTTGGAACGAGCTGATGTCAATTCCGACCGGAAAGACACCCTCTATGGGCAGACGCCACTTTCGTGGGCTGCAATGAGGGGGTACGAGAGGGTAGTTAAGATGCTTTTAGAACGAACGGATGCCAATCCCGACCAGGCAGACACCAAATATGGCCTGACGCCACTCTCGTGGGCCGCGAGGAACGGATATGGGCGGGTAGTTAAGATTCTTTTGGAGCGAGCGAATGTCAACCCCAACCAGCGAGATAATGAGTGTGGTCGGACACCACTCTTGTGGGCGGCTTACCGCGGTAATGAGGAGGTCGCAAAGATACTTTTGGAGCGACAGGATGTCAATCCGAATTCGGCAGACACCAGATACGGTCGTACACCACTCTCGTGGGCGGCTGAGTGTGGGAAGGTTGGTATTGTGAATCTGCTGTTGCAAAGGAAAGATGTCAACCCCGGCACACCAGACAACAATAACCAAACACCACTTTTGTGGGCTCTCTCCAATGGCCATGAAAGAATTACTAGGATCTTACAGGAACCTCACAATATTAATTCAGATGCAGCCGATCCCGGTGGCCCATCACCCCCCTCTATTGTGTATCAGGAGGATTCAGTGATGGAAGTCCAATTCGAAGCCGATAATCCTAACACTGGCATCACTAACCTTAACACCCAATCTGCACCCCCATCATCAGATCCCAGTGGTCAGGATGGGATACCGGACGCCAGTGGCTCCGTTTCCAAGTCCCCAGATAATGACCTCCCTCCAACTATGCCGTCCACCCTGCCTCAACCCCCTTCCTTATGGCCCTCGAAGCTCTCTCACCCTCCAGGCAAAACTGACGCCCAGCCTATCATCTGGCCAACCCTCTCACTTGCTCTTGACCGCCATATTCTCGTCGCCTTTATCATTTGTCTTTTCGCTATTCTCGTTTACCTCCTTCCTTATTCAGACCCTGACACCCAACCCGCGCTCCCATCGGCAGACCCCAGTGATCAGGATGGGATAGGCTCAGCGAGGCGGCACTCTCTATGAGGCATAGCGTTTCTCGGCTCGCGTGGTCCACGAGTCATGTTTTTGCTAGCTAGGAAATGCCATGGCTCGCTGAGCACTCACAGAGTCTGCCGGACGCCATTGACTCTGTTCCCAAGTCCCCGGATAATGACCTCCCCCAACCGTACCGTCCTCTCCGCCTCGGCCCTCTCCCATGTAGCCCTTAGGACTCCCTAGCCCGCTAGGCGGGGCCGGCGCTCATCCCGGCATCCGATCAACCCACTCCCTACCTGTCGGCCGCTATATTGTCATTGCCTCTTTTACTTGTCTTTCAGCCATTCTTGTTTACATCTTTCCATATTCACCGCAAGACCATTCTCTTTCTGTAAGTAATTGTAAAGCTTCGGTGTGTATAGCACCTGTCCATATCGATGTATCACAAGTAGACTTTTTTGATAGCGACGTTTTTTTCTGGTTTCGGCTGGCATTTTCCGATTTGTACACTTTTTTTTCTTTGTTTCTTCCCTCTTTTCTTCCTTCACTTTCTGCTTAGAATTTGTGCATACCCTTGTGTTTCTTACCCCTTGTTCCTGTTATTCATTAAGTCAATATTTGTATTACGTTTTTAACAATAGCCGTGTACAGTCCTACCATTACCGGCAAATTCGCATCACCCAAGTAGACTGTAACTCAAGCTTGCAGAAACTCGTCCAAAATTCCCAAGCGCCCGGTTCCGCGATATTCCCTCGGAAAAAGGCCAAATCTGAAATAAAACCCTATCTCCTATTTGACATATATACGTTCTCGATGCCGCCGAATCGTCATTCTGGGATCAACACAATGGAGGGGGGGGGGGTCCATGGTGGATACTGCGCATGGAGGCAGGAATACTCCCCATGAGTACTCCCTTTAGCTTCGCACTTCCCGGCGCGCCCTCTGCGTAGACATGATGCAGGTAAATTTTCCAAAAGTGGAGATGTAATTTCCATGGTTAAGTGGTGTTGGGGGGGCCTCCAGGGACAAAAATGGGTTTTAATCTAAAGACTAAAATGGAGGTAAATGATTGCCCAGGGTGGGGAAGCGGTTTTGTATTTGCGCAATTTACCGCCCTGTGGATACCTTTTAAAAGATACAGGGGTTGCATATGCTTGCAGTTAGTAGTGGGCCCGTATAATAAACAAGGTATGGACGCTTATGACCGAGTGACAATCCATGAAGAACTAAATTTGCGCGCCGCGGAGAACGGGCATGAAGGGGTAGTGAAGATGCTGTTGGAACGAGCGGATGTCAATCCCGACCAGGAGGACACCCTATATGGCCAGACACCACTCTCGTGGGCCGCGGAGAAGGGACGTGAGAGGGTAGTAGAGATGCTTTTGGATCGAGCGGGTGTCAATCCCAACCAGGTTGACGCCAAATATGGCCGAACACCCCTCTTGTGGGCCGCAGCAAATGGGCATGAGGGGGTAGTGAATATGCTTTTGGAACAAACAGATGTCAATCCCGACCAAGCGGACTCTAGATATGGGCAGACACCACTGTCGTGGGCCGCGAAGGAGGGACATGAGGAAGTAGTAAGGATCCTTTTGGAACGAGTGGATGTCAATCCCAATCAGGAAGATACTTCATATGGCCGGACACCACTCTCGTGGGCCTCTGGGAACGGGCATGAGGCGATTGCAAAGATCCTCTTGCAACGAGCCGATGTCAATCCCGACCGGAAGGACACCCAATCTGGCAGGACACCACTCTTGTGGGCTGCGGACAAAGGGCATGAGGGGGTAGTGAAGATGCTCTTGGAACGAGCGGATGTCAATCCGAATCGGACGGACACCAAGTACGGCCGTACATCACTCTTGTGGGCCGCGGAGAAGGGACATGAGCGGGTAGTAAAGACTCTTTTGGAACGAGCGGGTGTCAATCCTGATCAGAAAGACACTCAGTATCACCGGACCCCGCTCTCACGGGCCGCCGGGAACGGGCATGTGGGAGTGGTGAAAATTCTCCTGGAACGAGCGGATGTTAATCCCGACCAGGCAGAGACTAGCTATGGCCGGACACCACTCTCGCGGGCTGCTGGGAACGGGCATGGGGGAGTTGTAAAGATGCTTTTAGAACGAGTGGATGTCAATCCCAACCAGGCAGACACCAAATATGGCCAGACGCCACTCTCGTGGGCCGCGCGGAACGGATATGAGCGGGTAGTCAAGATACTTTTGGAACGAGCGGATGTCAATCTCAACCTGGGAGATACCGAGTGTGACCGGACACCACTCTTGTGGGCGGCTCATCGCGGGAATGAGGGGGTCTTAAAGATGCTTCTAGAGCGACAGGATCTCAATCCGAATTCGGCAGACACCAGATACGGTCGTACACCACTCTCGTGGGCGGCCGAGTGTGGGCATGTTGGCATAGTAAATCTGCTTTTGCAAAGGAAAGATGTCTACCCCGCCACACCAGATAACCGTAACCAAACACCGCTTTGGTGGGCCCTCTCCAATAGCCATGACCGAATTGCGAGGATCTTACAGGAATCGTGCTATATTAATCCCGATGCGCCTGATCCCGGTGGCCAGGCATCACCCCCACGCTCCCTTGAGCATGAGGAGTCCGTAGTGGAGATCCGATCCCTAGCCGATTATCCTAACACTGACATCACAAACTTTAATACCCAATCTGCACCCCCATCACCAGACCCCAGTCATCGGGATGGGATACCGGACGCCATTTGCTCTGTTTCCAGGTCCCCGGGTGATGACCTCCCTCCAACTATGCCGTCCACCCCGCCTCAACCCCCTTCCATATTGCCCTTGAAGCTCCCTCGCCCCCCAGGCGAAGCCGACACCCATCCCAACATCCGACCAACCCTCTCGCTTTCTCTTGGCCGTCCTATTATCATCGCCTTATTCGTTTGTCTTTTCGCTATTGTTTACCTCTTTCCTTATTCGCCACAAGACCCATCCTCTTTCCATAAATAATTGTAAAGCATTGGTGTTTGTAGTACCTGTCAACTTTAATGTGTCATGAATTGTCTTTTCCGATAGCGGCTTTTTTTCCCTCAGGTTTCGCCTGACGTTTTCCGATTTATGTAATATTTTCCTATTACCTTCTTCCCCCTTTCCTTCCCCCGTGCTCCATTTAGAATTTGTCCCCACCCTCGCGTTTCTTATCGCTCATTCCTGTCGCTCATTACCTTAATATTTTCCCTGTGTTTTTAACGATAGCCAGTACAGTTCGGCCTTTACGGGCAAATTCGTATCACCCAGGTTGACCATAACTCACGCTTGCGGAAGCTTGTCCAAAATTCCCAAGAGCCCGGTTCAGCGATATCTCATTAGGGAAAGTGCAAATCTCTGAAAGAAAACTCTCTTTAATTTTCCATATGAATGTTCCCCATGCCGTCACACGGCCCTTGTGCATCAGCACGATGGGGGGGGCAACAGTGGGTACCACGCACTCAGGCAGGAATGCTCCCTACGAGTACTCCCGCTAGCCCCGCCCTCGGCGCACCTACTGCGCAGGCACGACGTAAGTAGATTTTCCAGAACCGTAAACGTAATTTCCATGGTTAAGCGGTGTTATGGAGCTGCCCGAGGGACAAAAATGGGCTTTGATCTGAAAGACTCTAGGACTGGAATGGAGGTGAATGATTGTAAAGGGGGAAAAAGCGGTCTTGTATTTACGTAATTTACTCAATACTTCACCACTTCTGCAGACATCTTTGAAAAGATATGGGGGTTACACATTACTTGTAGTTAGTAGAGGACCCAAATAATAAAGAAGATATGGACGCATATGATCGAGTGAGGGCTTGTGAAATAAATTTACTGTATGAAGCTGCTATGATACTAACACGACATGGAAGAAAATAATCGAGGGCATATGACGAAAAACGTGTGGGCAAGGGGATAAGGCAAGCAACATTATCCCAGCCCCAAGCACATTGCGATAATCCCTCTCACATCCGAACACAACTCCGACCGAACCATCGACAGTTGAACGGCTTCCGTTCTACTTGAAACTAGCCCTGAAATCACCGTGCCAGGAGGGCAAAGACGGGAGATGGAACAAAAGCAGTTGGCCGGGGTTTATTAGGGTAATTGAGGTTCCCTATCCGCGGCTGGGATATGATACACAGTAGGTCTTGGGGTTAAGTGGCGTAGAGCGGGTATAAGTTACCCTGTCGGTCACCCACTACCCCTGAAGCTGTGAAGGTCGTGGGAAACCTGAAGGAGGTAGTGTGGTGACCGAGTCGGTGGTATCAAGGAGATACTCAATTGCGCGCCCCGGACAATGGGCATGGTGGATCCCGGAGATGCAGGCTGAGGGGTCCGCGGACTCCCTGGCACAATCGGGAGGTGGCTGTAAGAGCTTGGCGTGTGTTTTCAGAGGAGCGTGATGGGTGGAGAAGTGTGCAGATGAAGTGACATCAACGCTCAAGATACGGTCTGGTGTGGATCATCTCGGGAGGTTGGCGGTGGGGGTGGGCCGGAGGTACCAGGCGATATATCTAATACGATATTATGCGGCTAAAAAAAGATAGGGATGACTAACGCACATTTTTTTGTTACCCTGCTTTGGGGAATTCGGTTTTCTCCCCGCCAAGACTCCGATACCCCGCTATTGATCTCCACCTACTTCCCCCCATTAAAGACTGCACACGTTCGTCTATCATAGCTAATTTCTGTTCTAGCCTCTCTTATTGCGCCGGGCCAACTTACCCCCCAAGCCATCGGGTCCGTTTCCTATCCCTCTCATCCTATCGATCCACTAACCTACTCGAGTATATTCGGCGGGGGGATTACCATCTTACGCTACACTGCCAAATGAATGACCCTCCATTGGAGTGTTAACGTAGTTCTACTGACGGTCCTATATCTCGGTCTAATTGCATAACCAAACCCTCAGCCACCCAATTGAACCGCCGCCATCCCGTTCTGACCCCACCCCTCTTCCACCTCTCCTTTTTACATGCCATCGGCGCGGCGATTCACTCTCTACTATCCCATCCAGCGTCCCTAGTCTCGCAAGAATGGTGAATCCCCGGTAGCACTACGAGAGATAGAGCGCGGGCTTTTTCTTTTCTACGCACTTTTGAGATGGACGTCGGTGGCTGTTCAGGTCGCGCAGGTCGAGTGTCCCGAGTCCGATAGTTTATCCGACCGCACCCCCTTCCCGAAATTCCTTCATCACTGGGTGCGAAAAGCGGAGTATACACCAGGGCGTCCAATGCATAGAGGTTACGCTGGGTTAGCGCAGGTGCTTCACAGGGCCAGGTAGGGATGGCCTTCCTTGGGTTTTGGCTGCGGGGGGGGTGAAGTGAGATCACCCAACGAAACTGGCGGGGCTCTAAGCCTTCCATATGAACAATCGCTATTATTTAGTTCAAGTCTGCCAACTCAATAGAATGGGAAACCCGGTTTATCAGAGAAGAAGAATTGTGACTGGGTGAGGTCAATCCGGATGATTTGTGTAATAAACTAGTTCCCAGGCCCATCTCTACGGAAGCAGTCTTCCGGAGCGGTTCGTTATGCATCTTCCGTAGGTTGCGCGAATCCTTTCGCCGCTACTCGAGTAGACAATGCAAGCTTGATGACTCCCTTGGAAGAGGATATACTGTACACTTTTCCCGTAGCTCCCAGAAGGTGCTTGCGAGAGGTGAGAAGTCAATATTGATATCCGGGCGAACGAATTCTATATCAACGGCGACTATTTGCTCTTTCGGGGTGATGAGATTTTTGATGAGAGAGATAACTATCTGCGGATGTTTTCTTTGAAGCAATTTGCTGGTGAGCTTTAACGAGAGACACTGTATTTGATGACCCCAGTGTTCCCAAGCGTCCAGTCCGTCCGTCTTTCCCTTAAGACGGGACGGACGCCAATTTCAAGGACTCTGCCCCGGACGGACGACGATTTCATAGGGCATCCTTGCTTCTGCCCGGGACGGACTGTAGGGCCCTGTAGGTGTCCCAGTTGGATCATGGTTTTTATAATATGGTTTTAATCATTACCGATAGACCCAGCATATTTATTGCAATACAATTTATCCATTCCATCCTCATACTGCATAATTCCCATGCCCATTCCTACAAGTAGTAAAACTATTCCCCTAGCGTACTAATCTCAGAGCCTATTTCTGAACAACCAGAGCCAATACTCTTCCCATGTGCCACCTTGCCTGCTCGATCCTCCAAATCCTTAAGCATAATCTTGACCTCTGTCATCTCCTTCTCCAAAATCAACCCTGTCTTACGCCATGATTTCATGCATTCAAAGGCCTCGATAACCTCATCTCCTAACCGACTACAACGATCAGATATAAGGTTTTTCCCGCTAAATATAACTCAGTAGCATAGTAAGCAATTGTAATTCATAATGCAATTTTCTATAAAAGAAAATCGAACTTAGGATACTTTACCTGCTGAAAGCACATTCAACTTCAGCACTCATTGCGGGAATGCTGTGTATTTCTAAAGCCATATGAGCTAGTTGAGCCCAGCGGGGATTGTTTAATCGTGCTGCCCAATAAGCCAAAATATCAGGAACTTCCTCATCCTCTTCAGCAGCTTGAAAGCGGTCGAACTGGTCGCCGTCTCCTTGGGCAAGAGGTGCGCGCTTCTTCTGCTTCCAGCGTGATAGTGTATCATCCAGGAGTAGATCCAATTCAGTAGTGGTTGCAGGAGTGGTTGTAGGCGGGACTGGTGTAGTATCACGGTACTGTAAAGTCCGGTATTGGGAAGACCAAAGGTCCTTGCACTTCGTGGTGGCCAATACTATCCATTCCGGATGATCACGCCATTCAATTTCAAAATACTTAAGCTTCGTATCAGGATCTAAAGCCACCACAGCATAGAGTACTGGTACCCAATCTGCTAGGGAGTAATACCTTGCAGCCATGTTAGTACTCTATCTGCTAATAATAAATTGTATTAAACAGGAAGGTGGGGGGTCTTGGGATAGATTTAATAAATTCTCAACTAATGAATTTGTACATACCGGTCAAGAGTTACCCATGCATGATTGATAGAGGTTAAAAGGTGTTGACTGTAAATTGTGGGATCAGAATAGGCTTGTTTGTGCTCGGTCATTGTTGCTTGCATTATCGGTAGTTATATACCCCACCTTTGTAGCTATTTTATATCTATCAAGAAGGTTAAGAAAGGACTGGGCAATATTCTGACCAGTATGGGGACCATGAAAGCGATGAAAACCCAATGTGGCAGATTGGAGAGCTCCAAGTTCAGTTACCCAATGCCCAACAATGCCGAGGTAGGAGCGGTGATGAGGCGAGCTCCACATGTCGAAGCTAAGATGGATGCAGAAGGGGAGAGCCTTAAAGAAGTCCGTAATTACCATCTTACTCTCATGATAGAGCTTGATAATCCAGTTGGTTATTGTTGTACTTGACTTGGGAAGGGTATTTCGCAGTCCATCCCGTCGTGATGCCTGCCCGAACTCAGATCTTAGTATCAATCAAGTACATGCATGAAAATAATCTAAATGGAGCTTTCTAGGAAGCGGGTTCATACACAAGCAAGCAGGTATGATAATACAGTACGAAAGGTCGGATCCTCCACAGCGTAAAAAGGGGTATTCGTAACGTATATCCACCGAACAAGCATTTGTTTCAATATGTCCGAATCGAACTGTAGCCCAGGAGAAATCGTACGCCCAAAGGCCGCAACAATTCTAGACTCCCCACCAGTACTATTAACTGTATGGCCACCATCTGGGTATTCCTTGGTTACACCATGAGAAACCGCGAGATGTTGGTTCATATTCTTGGTAGATGAATCAGTATAATGTGGAGCACGACTCTTAGGACCTGGAATCTTTGTAAGTTTATTACTAGTACTGCAGCTTCATAGAGGTTTAAAATATCAATTAAGGAGATATCATGAAAGCCTACACCGGGCGCATCACCAGCGCCACTTTCCCTTGTCAAAAACCTCTACCCCATTGCTTGGTAACCAGCAGTGACCTTTTCTTGCTTTCTGCTTAGGAAGAAAAGAACTCGGAACATCTAAATGCATTGTTGACATGCTACTCCGCATTACCAAAGATCCACCGGATGGGCCTTCACCTATGTCTTCTGGAATTGAATTTGAATCTAAGGTCACAGTAAGTAGACCAGAAGGAGCAGAACTCAGAGTTTCACTTGCAGCGGAATCTTCATTCTCAGCATCAATATCCAGCTGAAAGTTGTCACAAAAGTAGGGCGGCAACACTTGGGATACCGAATCATCAGGCCCCAGGGATCCCTGACACCCGTATGATATTCGTGATAGGGCGTCCGACATTGCTGCTATGATAATCGTATTGGTGAGAACCACAGGTACCGCTATGGTCGAATAATAGTAAAGGTTAGACTGAATCAACTTCATATTTTAGCGCAAGTAGCAGCTATTTATTATCTTCATAAATCCAGAGTAGTACAGGGAGATAAACTTACTGAGCCAATCCAGCAGGCAAATGGAGCAATGCACAGTGAAGTTGTAATCATAGAGCGGGATTCCTAGTTCATGAGAGGCTGATACCGCTTGCTGCTAACACTGTAACTTCCTAAACGATGGCCAATAGGTTGTGAATTAAGAACATGAACTGGTGGACAGCACGACGGCCATGCCCAAGAGTAGACAACACGGAACTGGAAGGGACGAGCAGGCGCTATAGGTGACGGCCGGGCCCTATAGGGGACTACCAGGCCCTATAGATGACGGCCGGGCCCTGCAGATCATCACCGGGCCCTACCGGAAGATCCCATTTGGATAAAGACTGCAGGGCCCGGCAGTCAACCCCTAGGACGGCCGTCTTCAAGACACACGGACGCCACAAGCCGCCGTCCTAAATTCAGCCGCCCGGGACGCCCGGGACTACAGGCCCTACAGGGCCCTGTAGAGCGCCCTGGACGTTTGGGAACACTGGATGACCCCACAGATTGTCACACGCCCGTTTCCTCCATGCATGTCCCCATTCCCTTGCCTACAGCGCGGTAACAATAGGAGGACCCCTCCGCAAATCACTGTATTACTCCAGCCCATTGAGGGCACAACCATACTATATTTCTGTAACCTCTAGCCCAACTCACCATCTTTCTCCACAAATTCTGGGTATCAAGTTCCGAAGAAATAAAAAAGATAAATAATTTGATAATAAAGGAGAGAAAGAGTGGTAGATCGTAGGAACAATAGATAGGTAGACAGAGATTAACTTTAAACGCAAGGTTAAGAGATTCAAGTTCGCATAATTTCCAACTAGATCATAAGGTCCTTTGGCTTGAGATGTTACCCCCCAATACCGTGCCTGTGTAGATGAAAATTTTCATCTCCGGTGAGGGGGGAGGAAAGTTTTCTCCCACCAAAACAAGAAAGAAACAGGGGAGAAATTTTCTCCGCGGGGAGATGAAGAGGGAACAGCCAGGAGAAAAACAGGAGGTAATAGTTTTAGATATGAAGTAAGGTATCAAATAAAGGAAAGTTCAGAAAGATCTGACGAGAAACAGTTAGGTGGTATGAGATCAAGGCCCGGAGACTATATTCCAACATGTTCTGCTTTTAGTAAATACTTGAATGTCTTTCAAACCGTGTAATAGATTCACGGCTGAAGTTCGGTTACTTGATAGGGGATTGTCGAAGAGGGGGTTTGCTAATGTAAAGCACACTCTCTAAGCCAACGGCGAAGACAAAAGTATTTATGAAGGGGGAGGTGATCCGAAGCCCTCTAGGGATCTCTTAGAGGTCTTTAGATACTGCCTGGCATCACCGCTGTTGTTTGCGCCATTGTTACCGTTACCTGCCGCCATCGCTCCCAGCCGCGGGAGAGGCTGCCTCCAAAAAAACCATCCAAAGCCGTCATTGGAAGCCATTTCTGGAAGCCAGCGGGAAGAAGCTATCAGGGTCGGACAGGTACCGTAAGTGTCGGGAGAATGCGGGAGGTATCGGGAGGTGGTGGGAGCGTGGGAAGGAAAGAAGGGATCCACAGGATGCGCGGTGGCGGCAGAACCTTTTGTATAACATGACTTTCTTCTGTTAGCTTGGGAGTACGGAATAGAATGAGCACGTGTAGTGACTAGTGGAAGTACTAGAGCGTGATTTTGTTTCCTATATACTTTTGTCTTTTCCGTTATTTAGTTGGGTGCGGGAAGTAGAGCTCTTCCTTCATCACACTAAAGTCTTTAACCTTGATCGTGTTCTTATCGTAGCTTGGATATCGTTGCTTAGACCCCGCTCTTGAGGAGAATCACCCCACGTTACCGTTTCCCCTCCTTGTGTGTCCGTGTTCCGGTGCACACTACCGCAGTAACAATGCGTATCTAGCACAGACTCTCGCTCTCCAGAGTTTTCCGTCTTCTCTTCCCTGACCCCCGAGCGTCTTCTGCGATCGTCGCCGTAACCTCCATAAAGTCCATCTAACGACCCCCCGTTCTGAACAACGACGGATCCATCAGCAGTGGCATTAACGAAACCTCTAGACTTCATTAGAACAACGACCCTACGATGAGCGTAATTGAGCATTATCTACTCGCTTCCAACAGCACTGTACCCACTCATGACACAACGCAAAATCAGGTTTGTTGCCCAAGATCATAGCGAGATTCATGGGAGGGAAATTATCCCGCTAGGCCCCGGAACTGAATCGCTGATCACGGCTGGGGCGTCCCCAGTGCTCCAACGGGTGTTTCCTGGGCCGAGTTACTGGTCGGCGAGATGGAAGTAAGATATCCGGGGGCAAGCGTTTGGCCGAAACTTGGACTAGGGATTGCTATTCTACCCCTGGCAGAAGGTATTCCATGAGATAGATAAAACATACTTTCCTTGCGGTGCCAGATTCTCCCATGAAATCTAATCTCTTCCCGTTTCCTGGGGTTCTGGTTCATATCCCATTAGTGCAAATTCCGCTCTCGTCTGTTTTCCTTCGTCTCTCACAATGTCTTGTAGGCATTGGTGGTGCCCCCGCGGCATAGTCGGAACTCTGCATGTGATGGATATTCGCAGGCCGTCACACATCCTATGACTTCGGGGTGTGGAAAGCTGTCTTGGTAGGGGTGATCAAAATTTCCAAAGTTGTGAATCTCCCTTGCTTTAATAACACTGTATGCCACCGTCCTATAGACAACCGATAATGTAGACTATCACTATAGACAACCGATAGTGTAGACTATCATAAATTCCAAAACTAGGGTAGACACCGGAAAGTGGTATTTCGCACTATGAGATTTGATGCTGGGAATGGTGCTGTTTTCCATAAGAATTCACATCGCAGAATGTCAACTTCTCCGATAACGAGGGGCCTTTGGGTCGCCATCTTGCAGTTCACAAAATAGTTAGCCAACCCCCCTCTTACCTCATATGAGACCTAAAGGGTTTCTCCAATACTATAACACCCTAGATAATGGCATTTTGCGGATGTACGGATTATGATATGTTATTTTGCGGTGTCGTACAGTACATCCTTAAACCCACGGCTCATTGCTGGAAATCGCCGAACTCTCTAACCGCAGCGACACTCGTATGCGCTCATGGAGAGACGAGAAAGCTTTGAAAATTATTCTTCTGTTTTTTCCTTCTTTCTTGTTCCCTCCTTACCACCACCTTCCTTCCTTCCCCCCTGACGCACTCATTTTCTTTCCGTCCTTTCATGTAATCAAGTAATTCTTTCGCGCGACGGGTATAGTCAAACCATAGTCTTTATCACCTCTCGGCCTAGCCTCAGCACATTTACTTGCGTTTCACCCCACTGCGTGAAACCCTCTTACCCATCACTGCCACCGCATTCATTATTTTCAATACTCCTATATATGAACCAGCGAGTGATATCTCATGTCGCCAGAAACAGAATGTAAGATGGAAAACTGTTTCACCCCAGATTTTTGCGGGTTTTTATCGGAGATTCTGCTATTCTATAACATCCCCTCTGTTGATTCATAATTGCCTACAAGAGATGATAAACCCCATTGAAGAATTGGCCGGGGGTGAGATAGTGGGGATGTGGGGCAAAGTGGGCGATGGAGGAATGGAAGGGTGCAAAGTGTTAGTATTTTACTCTCAATTTATTCTAGCTTCTTCAGACAAACTTTCATATCATGGCAGTTTATGCACAGAACCCCCGGGGATCTACCTAGGGTAGAATCAGGCTTTTACTTGCGAAAGGTGTTTGAGCCGGAAGATTGCTCCGGAGTTGGCTCGGTGTAGCAGCAGATGTTCCCCGTGCTCCCGGGGGAGAAAATTATATTGGTACACCACTGGGGCAATAAATAATTTGGATCACGGGGGAAGGTAATGTCTAATATTTAAATGCTATCCGCGGATCACGACACGGGAGGAGCTCGTTCGTAAGGGGGCGGGATTGGGGACCTCAACCCACGCAGTTCTAAGCTTGGTCGGTGCTTGGGGGCTCGGGAGTTCATGGCCGGTCTCCTAACTCTCTAGTCATTTTGGGTAAGTCGGTGGGCTGTAAACGGGTTGGCTTTGGCGAGGGAAAGTTCTGACGTCGAGGAACATACAACACAAAATAACACCACTTAGAATTTATCATAAGTTATATTGCACATTAAATAGACCACAGCATAATAACACAAGTTCTGCCGGACTCTGTATGATAAGACCTCTTGCTATGTAAGTCATATGCTTTAGGCTATGAAGCATGGTGCAATCAATAGCTGTAACCACTCCATTTTGCCGCATGTTCGATAGCCGTTGAAGAGTTTTAAGAAAGATCAGAAACTCGATCCCGGAAACACTATAATTTCAATTACCTGCCCTGGAATTATACCGCCCGCGCACTTGTCAAGTTAATCGCAACTTTTAAAGCTCGCGTTGCGAGAGCGATCCCGAGACTGGCTTGCGGCGATGATTGAATAGGGTATGTGAAGCTGCGCTTTTGACCCGGGACGCTTAATTATCTGCGTTACTATTAGCAAAGGACAGTGCGCGAGCAGGCCGGGGTTCGTACGGGTCTTTACCGAGATGTGTGACTTCTCCTCGTAGTGCAGATGCGAACTCACGCGCAGTACATGATTAGGTCCGGCTACGGTTGTTGGCGTGGGGAGGGTGATCGATCGAGCTTCGGGTTGAAGATGGATTGATTCCGATGCCAATGGGGAGCCAGCCGGGTCATACTCTACCGAGTTGGTGTATTTTTCGACAGCTACGATGACGATATTACCGGTAAAGTAGTCCAGAACTCGTGTATGGTCCGTAGTTGGTAATCAGGGGCCTGGGGGTTTAGGGTAAGTACCGTGCTCGAATACCGGGATTGATCCATGAACACTCCCGGTAAATCGCGTTTCTGATGTATATATAAGTCTATTGAATGTAAAGAGAAGAAATTCCGTAAACGCGTTGAGATTTTTGATTTGCTAAAAGGCATACCTAAGGCAGTTTGGCCAACACGACAGCGCTCAGGAATAACTTCCAATTTCAAGTACCGAGAGTTGGAGGCGGGGACAGAAGGCGTTAGAAGTCATTAGATGCTGCTCGGCATCGTCAGCTTTGTTGCTCAAAGGTTCGGAGAAAACATTTCGGAGATGGGTATTGGGTTGATGCGTCAGGAAGCTGGGAGCGTCGGAAGGAAACTGGAAGAGTCGGGTGCGCGGAGGTTATGGAAAGCTATGAACAGTAGGATTTCTTTCAGAAGCATGTCCCTCTCCATCCGGCCGGGGACGCGCAAGCGGGAGGGAGACATACCTGGAAGGGAATGACTTCATTATATACTCCTGCCTCCACTGATAGCTGTGCTATGCGAAAAGACAACTTCTCTACCCCCTCAGAGTTATGCCCTTGCGATAGTTGCTGTATCCCGTTCTAGTTTATCGTCGCCAGGGTCGTATTTCGTTGCTTTAACCGTCATCTTCGGGAAGAAATGTCGAGTTCAATGGGGTTTGGCTGGACGGACATATCGACATATCGACAACTCGGAGAGCAGGACCCTGCTCCATCCACTAAGGCGTGGGTTTTAACAGACATATTTTTTATCTTACCAAAGTTCACGCCCAGGTGGCGTGTCGCCTCATATTTCATATTACACAAGCCTGTAATGGAATTCAGCGAACCAGAGTCGAGTACGACTTAGGTATTTTTTTCATTTTTCTGATTCTCACGATAACAAGCGTGCGGGGAATGCCCTCGCAGTAATTATTCTACTCGTATGCGTGGAACAACCACATGCGATGCATCTACCCCAATTTGTCCTCCACCGCCGCACCACCAACGATAAGTTCCTCGTCCCGCCCACAAGCCGTAGAGTAAATCGCAATTGCCAAGACCTAAAATACAATAAGCCCTGGGTAAAGACCGGCCACTATTCCTCGTATGGAAGTTACTATCCCTAGAAAAGAAAGTTTCCCACTGGATTAGCCTTCAAGAGAGCTAGTGGCTACCGTAGGCAATTCCGTGAGTCGAGTTTACTCAAGCACCCAGAATTTACAATATTCCGATGAGGCCAACCTTCACACCCCCGGTTCACCCTCCATGTCAACATATTCCCCGCCGTTCGCTACGATAGATGCGAAACGCCTTCGTATATTCTTCTGTATTTATCCCGCACTCATACTGCTCGCAAAATAGACGGTTAGGAGGGGGTCCAACCAGGTTCGTAAGAAGAATAGACCCACAGCACTATAGAGAGACCCAAAACACTACGGTATCGAGAATCATAATCATACCTTATCATGGGAAGTGTTTGATAGTGCCCACAAGAAAGCTGCATCAGTTCCTCGCAAGTTTCGCAATGTGGGTGTTCTTCACTTTGAGCGTGAAAGCGGGGCTTGTGTTACACCAGGTAAATCCTTTCTGCGCGATTGTGGCACTTTTCTCCGTTGCCGGCTGTTGAAGGGAAACGGAAATATGCACCCGAATTTCTGCGTCCCTCGGACTTAAAGAATTGTCTCGATTGCACACATGATTATGACAAAAAAGTAACTTTATGATGGACAAAGCTTCCAGGAATAGTGTAATTTTTAAATACAATGAAGTCGCTACATAAAGGTGATGCGATTGAGGAGCATCAAAGGGTGATGATTATCGGGCCGGAGATATCTCATTACTTGTATTCCCACAGCTCATGACACTAGTATCACGGGTAGAACACAAGTTGAACCCGGCGAGATTAGTGTTCGGAGTCGGGGAAAACAAGTGGGCGACTGAGGATAGGGATCATTTGTTTTATGATAATCACTCCATGCCGTGATCACGAATTCACACAGACTGTCTTGGCAGATCGCTCGGTTGCACCTAGGCCTGGGTATTGGTGCCATTTCCGACCTTCTAAGAGAATTGCGGGGAGTGGGAACATGGGGGAATCCCTCAAGACGACGATAAGCAACATCTACCCTTCGATCCTGAGAGCAACTGCAACCCAATTTAGGGTCGCACACAATATTATCTTTTGTGACAAGTTACACGGCTATTCAGCTGTGATAGGGTGGGGGGATAAATGCGTGTTCGTGTTAAGTGACATACGATGGGTTCCTGTGCACCGGTCGGGTGAGGGGTTATGGGGTGTGATAGCAAGTGTTGATATGGCTTGAATGATTGAGCCGAGCGGGGGCGTCAACTGAGACCGTATCTTTCGCCTAGGCTGTTTTGCGCTCCGGAGAGAAAGGTAGCCTCTACGCTCTCCAACCCTTTTGGTTCTCTATACTACAAACTTCGATTGCAAGCTACTTTTACGCGAATCAAAGAGTTCACCCAATTCTCACCACGACAAAACCCAACATCTTGCTATTCAACAATCAATCGATAAGATGGGCGGTCTGCTATCACTGGAACGGTAGATTCCCAGAGTGTCGCTTTCTTTTTTTTTTTGCCTGTCTATCTACTAATGCCGGTTGCTATTCCTCTGGCCCCGTGGTTGACAGATACATCCAAGGTAACCACAGCGGCAACAGTGGTTCCGATAGCGTCTTCGGCTCCGGTAACATCATCAAGAAAAATATTTATTATAACTACGGGAGCGGAAGTTCCTCCGAGGACTGCACCGAGATTTTGCAACAACTATACCCGCCTGGATCTGGATACCAATCGCACCGAAATCGGGTTCCGGAACCAGCCGAGGGAACGTGCATCTGGGTTACTGACCATCCAAAGTATCGGGAATGGTTTGAAAATAAAACATCCGGCCTACTCTGGCTATCGGCAGACCCAGGTTGCGGAAAATCAGTCATCGCTTCGTTCCTCGTGAAGCACTTGGAGACCCGGCCCGACACCGTTGTTTGCTATTTCTTTTTCAAGGACGATAGCGAGGAACAAAAGAGCGCAAAATTTGCTCTTCGCGCCATATTACATCAGCTTTTTATACGGAGAAAATCTCTCTGCGCGTATGCTAAGGAAGCGCTTGATGCTAAAGGCACGAGGTTTATGGAGGAGGTAGATACGTTGTGGGATATTCTGGTTAAGGCGGTGGCTGAGGGGGGGTGCGGCGATGTAATTTGTGTGGTAGATGCCTTGGACGAGTGCGACGAAGCAACCCTTGCACCACTTATCCGTCACATAACCCGTCTCTCTGGGCCGCAGACCTCCGATATATCCCTAAAATTCTTTGTTACAAGTCGCCCGTACCACGAAATTGAGAAAGAACTCGGTTCACCCACAACGACCATCCGGCTGAAAGGGGAGGACGAAATCGAAAGCATTACTACCGACATTAATCGCGTGGTGGATGAGGGTATTAAGCATCTAGAGTCATACTGGGGACAACATGGGGAGTTGGAATATTTGCGGAATCTCCTTGAATCTTCGGCCGATCGGACATTCCTTTGGGTTTCTCTTGTTCTAGATATTTTGAAGAATAGCGCGGATGACTCACCAGAGGAGTTTACTAGAATTGTTGCCACGGCCCCGCGCGACCTAGCAGAATTATACACTAAGATCCTGAGTAAAAGCGCGAACTCCGACAAAGCGCGACGATTCCTGAAAATAGTGGTAGCAGCTGTAAGACCTCTTACACTTCGGGAAATGAATGTCGCATTTAGAATCAGGCGGGATCACAAGACTACTAAGGACATCCGGGACCTTCCCACTGGGTTCGAAAAGACGGTGAAAAATCTGTGCGGGCTTTTCGTGCGAGTTATCGATTCGAAAATATACCTCGTGCACCAAACGGCCAGAGAATTCCTGGTTAAAGGATCATCAGCTGGGCAAGGGAACTGGCAGTATACCTTATGTCCCATGGATTCTAACTTTATACTGGCCGATATTTGTATTTCCTATCTTTTGTTAGAGGAGTTTGAAAATGACCCTTTAGTGACGGATGCCTATCGCTCCATTTGGCACAAGGCGCCTGGAAAGAAGGCGATCGATCATCATCTCCAGAAATACTCCTTTCTTGATTACGCAGCTAGCCACTGGGCAGGCCACTTCCGGGATTCACAGGATAGGGGGATGCAATTATTCCCATTTACTCGCCAGATTTGCGAACCTGAATCGAATAGGTTTCTGACATGGCTTGAGATTTACTGGAGAAATAATGGCCGGTATGATGAGGTCCCGTATGATTTTACACATTTGATGCTAGCATCATGGCTCGGACAGCGGATGGTAGTAGAACGACTACTGGAGGAGGGGGGAGATATCAATTCTCGGGTCGAATATTATGGCACTGCATTGAATGTTGCAGCTTTCCGGAAAGATGAGAATATAGCCAGGCTGTTAGCGGAGGGAGGCGTCGTTGCTTATCTGAACGGGAGAGAGTTTGACATCTTACAAGTATAGATTCCTACTGGTATGAGGCGGCAGGTGCATGACTGACAATAAACCCACGTGGTTTCGCAGACGGTATGTGAATTTTCTGTGACCACAGGGAGCAGAATCTTAACGAGAACTTGTGTTGCATTACAGAAAGTAAGTTGAAGTCCCAGATTATTTCTTCGGGTCATCGCGTGGCTAATATCGGAGGGCCGCCATTGACAGAGAGTAAGCGACTTGAATGGTGAACATCGGGCAAACATCATCACTAACTGCGGGTTAACCACTGGGTGCAGAGTGTAAGTCAGTCTGTGTGGTAGCAGTGGATAACGGAATAAGCTTCGCCGACACGGGGGGAGGTGTAGGAGGTAGGTACCCAAGGTGGCCGCTTAGTAGACACAAGCCATGCCTGACAACTGCATTTGGGGGTGCTGTAGCTTGTACGTAAATGGATCGAGCTGGCACTTTGATAAAGGGAGGTGTTGACTCATGTCTGCTCTGTATCGTAGGTTGTAAGTGAACAGGATCGACGACGGCCCTTAGACCAGGCAATTTCTGACCTTGGCCTTGCTATCTGTGGTAGGCAGTAAGTGAACAGGGCCGACAGAGGTTCTGGGGCGAGACAGTTACTGACCTCAGACTCACTATGTGCCGCAGTTGGTAAGTGAGCAGGATCAATCCCGATTCTGGGACGAGAAAATTGCTGACCCCTGACCCGCTTTGTGTTGTAGTTGGTAAGCGAAGAGGAGCAATACCCATTCTGAAACAAGTGGATTGCTAACCTGTAACTCACTGGGTGTTGTAGGACGTGAGTGAACAGGACCAACAGCGATTCTGAGATGACACGATTACTGACCTTGGACTCACCGTACGATTCAGTTGGTGGGTGAAAAGGACCAATCCCGATTCCTAAATGAGAATGTCGTTGACCTCTAACCCGTTATATGTTGTAGTCGGTAGGTGATGAGAACCAATCGTTATTTAGAAACATGGAAATTGCTGACCTGTGGCCTGCTGTGTCGTGTAGGAGGTAAGTGAACAGGATCAGCTGGGGTCCTGGGACAAGACAATCGTTGACTTATGGCTCTCGGAGGGTTGTAGGATGTAAGCAAGCATGACCAACAATACTTGTAGTTCTGGGACGAGACAATCGCTGACCCCTAGTTCTCGGAGTGTTGTAGGATGTTTGTAAACCCGGTCAATGCTTATTCCGAGTCAACAAAATTGCTAACCACTGGTTCGCTGTGTGTTTTAGGGTGTAAGTAAATGGGAACTACCACTAATGGGGCGCAAGAGTATTTCTGAGCTTGGGTGCTATATGTGCTGTAGCCGGTAAGCGAAGAGAACTAACCCCTATTCAGCGACGGCAATTACTGACCATTGGCCCGTTGTCTGTTATAGGGTGTAAGTGAATAGAAACAACCTCAGTCCTAGCACGAGGGAATTGCTGACATCTCGCCCGCCGAGTGTTACAGGACGTACGCGAACCGGGCCAACTACGATTGTAAGACGAGGCAATTGCTGACCTATGACTGGCTGTGTGTTGTAGGTTGTAAGTGAAGAGAACCAATGGCAGTTTTGAGACAACTGAATTGCTGATCTTGGTCCCGCTTTGCGTTGTAGTTGGTTAGTGAACAGGATGAACAATAGCTCTAAGACGTGGCAATTGCTGACCCCAAACTTTCTATGTGTTGTAGGCTGTAAGGGAGAAAGATGAATTCCAGCCCCGAGAGGCGGAATCGCTGACCTCTGGCTCGCTGTGTGCTGTAGATTGTACGTGAACTAAATCAACGGCAGCCCCGAGACAAGACAGTTTCTGACCTCTCACACACTATATGTTATAGTTCGTAAGTGAACATGATCAATCGCGGTTCGGGGTGAAACAATTGCTCAGCCCTTGTCCACTGTAATAGCGCGTAAGTTAGCAGGAGTAATGGTGATTCTGGGGCGAGATAATTGCTAACGTCTGGCTCACGGTGTCTTATAGGGTGTGAGTAAATAGGAATAACCACTGTTCTGGAGCGAAAGAACTGCTGACCGTTTGCCCACTGGGTATTGTAGTTAGTAAGCGAAGTCCAGTTCCGACTCCAAGGCGAGAGGATCGCTGATGTCTCGCACGCTGGCTTGTAGGATGTAAGCGAAAATGATGAATAGTCATTCTGTGGCAGGAACATTATTAACATCTGGTTACCTGAGTGATCTAGCGTGTAAGTGACAAGGGCCAAACAAGATTCTGCGATGAAGCAATTGCTAACCTCTCGCTCACATTGCGTTGTAGGCGGTATGTAAACAGGATCTTCGACCGTTCTGAGGCGAGACAATCGCTAACCCCCGGCTTAATGTGAACTGTAGGAAGTAAGTAAACGGGAGCGACCACCATGCTGGTGCGAGATGATTGCTGACCTTAGGCCTCCCTGTGTACGGTAGCTTGTGAGTGAACAGGACCAATCCTGACTCCAAGGTGAGAAGATTGCTAAACTCTAACGCCCTATTTGCCGTAGGATGTAAGTGAACAATGTCAGCAGCTATTCCGGGTCCGGTGATTGCTGACCTCTGGCTCACCGTGAGTGGTAGGAAGTAAGTGATCGTGAGCAGCTACTGTTCGGGGATGAGAGAATTTCTGACCCCTAGTTCTCCGTGCTTTCCAGGCAGTAAGTGAACAGGACCGATAGCGCGTAAGAAGAGAGGTAATTGCTGACTTTAGACCCGCTTTATATTTTAGCGTGTAAGTTAACAGGATCAATCCCGATTCTGGGATGAGAGAGATACTACTGACTTCTCGCTCATGGTATCTTGTAGGCGGTGAGTAAACGGGACCAACCCTGAGTCTAAGATGAGGATTTCTGACCCCGGACTCACGGCGCCATGCAGAGAGTAAGTGAGCAGGATAAACAGTGGGTCTGAAACGAGAATTGCTGACCCGAGTCCTGATACATTGTAGAAAGTAAGTGAAGATGGCCAATCTAGATTCCAAGACGAGAGGATGCTGAGCTCTCTCTTGCTATGTGGTGTAGGTTGTAAGTGAATAGGGTCGACAGTATTCCCTGGGCTAGACAATTCCTTACCCGTAGCTCCCTATATGTGTCATAGTCTGTAAGTGGTGGCCAATATTGATTCTGACTCGAGGCAATTGCTGACTTCTAACCCGTTATATGTTGTAGCATGTAAGTACCCAGGATCGATCTCAATTCTGGGACGAGGAAATTGCTGACCCGTCTCTCGCCTGGCGCCCCAGATGGTAGGTCGAGGGAATAAATCCCGATTCTTGGATGAAAAGTTTGCTGACGTCTTGCTCCCTTTGAGTTGTAGGATGTAAGTGAACAGGACAAATACCGATACCGAGACACAGTTGCTAACCTCTGGTTCGCTTTGTGTTGTAGATTGTAGGCCAACAGAATCAACAGCGGTTCTAGGGCTGGCACACTGCTGACTTCTGGCTCGCTATGTGATGTAGCATGTGCGTGAACTGAGCCAAACGATATTGAGGGGTGAGGAGGTTACTCACCTCGATTGGTTTTGTGTCGTAGGAAGTAAGTAAATAGGCTCAGCAGTCGTTCTGAGGTTAAAATTGCTGACCTTTGGTTGGTTATGTGTTGTAGATAGTAAGTGAAGACGATCAACAGAGGTTCTAAGACGAGGCAATTGCTAACCTCTGTCTCCCGGTATGTCGTAGAAAGTAAGTGAAGATGACCAATACTGATCCTGAGACGAGAGGGTTGCTGACATCTGGTTCACTGTGGGTTGTAGGATGTAAATAAACATGCGCAACCACTGTTCTTGGACAAAAGGCATACTAAATCCGAGCTTGCTATGTACCATAGTTGGTAAGTGAAAATGACCCATCTGATTCTATAACGATGCAATTGCTTATCTCTAGCTTGCGCTGTGCTTTAGTCAGTAAGTGAACGGTACCAGCGGCGGCTCTCTGGATAGAAAAGCGCTGAGCTTTAGCTACCGGAGTACTGTAGAAAGCAAGTGAAGACGGCCAATCCAGATTCTAAGACTAAAGAATTACTGACATCAGGCCTGGTGTATGTCGTAGTTGGTAAGTGAACGCGGCCAATCCCGCCTTTATGGTGAGATGATTGCTGAGCTCTGGCTGGTTGTGTGGGTTGTAGGATGTAAGTAAACATGGCCAACCATTGTTCCGGAGCGGGACAATTGCTAACCTCTAATCCACCGTCCATTTCAGGATGTAAGGGAAGAGGAACAACCACTAATCTGGAACGAGAGCATTGCTGACCTCTGGCTTGCTGTTCGCGTTAGGCAGTAAGCAAACAGAATGAATTGTGGGTCTGAAGCCGGACGCTTGCTGACTTCTGGCTTGCTCTGTGCTCTAGGATGTAACTGGACATTCACAACTGCCGTTCTTGTACGAAGGAAATGCTAACCACTATCTCTCTACCTGTTGTAGTTTGTACTTGAAGATGACCAATCCCGACTCTATTATGTCAATTGCTGATATCTAGTTTGACCTGTGTTTTAGATAGTAAGGGAACGGGACCAACAACAACGGCTCTCAGGTTGGACAACCGCTGACTTCTGGCTGCTGGGGTATTGTAGAAAGTAACTGAAGAGGACCAATCCTAATTCTAAGACTAGAGAATTTCTGACCTGTGTCCTGGTATATGTCGCAGTTCGTAAGTGAACGTGGCCAATCCCATTTCTGGGGCAGGGGAATCGCTGACCTCTGGCTGACGGTGTGTGGTAGATCGT
Organism: Tuber umbilicatum; assembly: GCA_003313605.1. Lineage (NCBI taxonomy): Eukaryota > Fungi > Ascomycota > Pezizomycetes > Pezizales > Tuberaceae > Tuber > Tuber umbilicatum. The sequence continues at coordinate 57,109 of QLOI01004307.1, read as the reverse complement.
AAGTGAATGAGATCCACGGCAGTTCTGAGATAAGGCAACTACTTACTCGCTCTTGGTACCCGTTGTAGGATGTAAGTGAAGAGGGTTAATCGCGATTCTGAGATGAGAAGCTTACTAGAATCTGTTTCACTGTGCAATCTAGGATGTAGGTTCACAGAAATAGCAAGTACTCTGATTCCAAAACATTTCTGACCAGCCGCTCGTTGTTCGTTGTAGTGGGTAAGTGATGACCAATCCCAACCCCAACCCCATGATGAGACAATTGCTGATCTCTCGCTTGGCGTGCGTTCTAGAAAGTAAGTGAACAGTACCAATCGCGGTTCTGTGACGAAGCAATTGCCGACCTCTGGCTCCCTTTGAGGTGTGGGACCAGACAATTACTGACCTCTGGCTCGCTTTACGGTGTAGTTGGTAAAATTAGAGGGCCAATCCTGATCCCGGGACTAGAGACTTGCTGATCTGTGGCTGGCTGAGCGATCTAGGATGTAAGTGAACAGTGCCAATCGCGGTGTTGTGATGAGACAGTTGGTGACCTCTGGCTCTGTTTGAGTTGTAGAATGTACGTAAACAGAGACAGCCACGGTTGTGAGACTAGAGAATCGCTGACCTGGCGCGCTTTAGGTGCGATTGGTAAGCCAAAAGGGCCAATCCTGATTCTGAGTTGAGAGGCTTGCTGATCCCTGGCTCGCCGTACTAGGATGTAAGCGAATATGATCGACAACGGTTCTGGGACAATGCAATTGCTGACCTCTGGTTCCCTGAGTGTTGTAGAATGTAAGTGAATAGGATCAACACCCGTTCCTGGATAGGAAAATTACTGACGTCTGGCTCCCCGAGTACTATAGCATGTAAGTGAACGAGATCAATCCCGAACCTAGGATGAGATAGTTGGTAACCTGACTCATTGTGTGCCGTAGGAAGTAAGTTAACGAGATCAATCCTGAACCCGGGACAGGATAATTGATGACCTCTTACTCACCGTGAGCTATAGATAGTAAGCTAATAGGATTAAAGGCCGTCCCGAGATGAGATAAGTGCTGACTTGGGGCACGCGATGTGTTATAGTTGGTATGGGGCCAATATAAGTCGTGATTCCGCTTCCGAAACAAGAAATTTTCTCACCTCTAACCGACTATATCTTGTAGTTGGTAAGTTACCAGGGCCAGTCCTAATTTAAGCTGGAGAAAGTCGCTGACCTTTGACTGGCGTGCTTTCTAGATGGTAAGTGAAGGGGTTCACTAGGGGTTCTGAGACGAGGCAATTGCTGATTTCTGTCTCGCTTTGTGTGGTAGTTGGTAAGTGTACAAGAACAAGCAGAGTCTAGGTCCTATGACGCTAGGACTGCTAACCACTAGCATACTGTGTTTTATAGTCAGTAAGTGAACAGTACCAATCCCAATCCTAGTACGAGACAATTGCTGAACTTTAACCCCCTCTTTGTTGTAGATGGTAAGTGACCGGGATCAATCTCGGTTCGAGGATAATACAACTACTAACCACTAGCACAATGTGTGTTGTAGATAGTAAGTGGAGAGCACCAGCTCTGATTCTGGAATGAGAGAATTTCTGACTTCTGGCCCGCTCTGTCTAGAAAGTAAGGGAAATGGATTAACCCCAACTCTGAGGTGGTAGCACCGCTCACCCTGGCGTGCTGGATTATAGAGAGTAAGTGAATAGGAACAGCCACAACCTTCGGAGGAGAGAATTGCTGACCTCCGGCCCGCCATTTGCCTTGTAGTCTGTAAGTGAATATGGTCAATCAACCCCGGTTCTAAGACGAGAGAACCGCTAAGCCTTCGCCGATTATATGTTATAGCGGGTAAATGAACAGGGCCAACCCCGATCCTGGGATGGGATAATCGCTTACACCTGGCTCGCTGTGTGTTGTAGTGTGTAAGTGAACAAGGTCACAATCGATCCTTGTATGACACAATTGCTCACTTGTACCTCGCTGTATCTTGTAGGTCGTAAGTCAACCGTATTAGCCCGGATACTGGGGCGAGAGAGTTTCTGACCCTCGCCCATTCGGTGCTCTAGAAAGTGAGTGAACTGAATCAATAGTGGTTTCAAGACAGGGCAATTGCTAACATCGAACGCTGTATATTGTAGACAGTATGTCAATAGGACCAATACCGATTCTACGCCGAGAGGATTGTTGACGTCGGGCTCGCTGTCTATTATAGCTTGTAATTTAAGAGAGCCGACCCCTATCCTCAACTGAGAGACTTGCTAATCTCTGGCTCGCTTTGTGACGTAGGATGTACGTGAACAGATTCAACAGGGGTTCTGAGACATGAGAATTGCTAACCGCTGTTTCTCTGTGAGATGAAGGAAGTAAGTCAACAGGATCAATCTCGATTCTGGGGTAAGGGAGTTGCTGACCTGTCACTCGCTGCGTGTTATAGATGGTAAGTTTAGGGGACGAATTCCAATCCTAAAACGAGATAACTTCTGACTTCTGGCTCGCTGTATGGTGTAGATGGTAAGTTGACAGGACAAATTCTGCTTCCGAGACGAGAATATTGCTGACATCTTGCCCGTTCTCTCCGTCAGATTGTAAGTGAACAGGATTACCAGCGGTTCTCGGTCCAGAATGATGCTGACCTCTAGCTCGCGGGGTGTGGTAGGTCGTAAGTGAATACAATCAATATCAATCTGTGATGGGATGGCTGTTGACTTCTGGTTTAATGTGTGTTGCAGAATGTAACTGCACTACCAGCACCCTTTCTGCCACGAGGAAACTGCTGACCCAACCTACTTTATTCTACAGCCGGTAAGCGCACCAGATCAATCCTGATTCCTGGCCGAGAGAAACGCTGAACTTGAGCCCGCCACGTGTTGCAGGAAGTATGCCAAGGGTAAACCCCGGTTCTCGGGCAACGTAATTGCTAACCTCCAGTTCGCTGTGCGTTCCAGAAAGTGAGTGAACCGTTTCCACCAGAATACTGCAGCTAAACGATTACTAACATCTCGCGGTCTTTGTGTAGAACGTAAGTAAACTAGAGCAGCCACAGTTCTAGGGCAAGACAATTGTTGATCTCTGGCTCGCCGCGTCTTGCAGATGGTACGCGGAGCCGCATCCCTTTCTCGTTAGTTGCTCTCACCGTACTTATATACTTGACATGCCATTTTAGATTGTATGTTATCCACATCAGTTACCGTGCACCTTAATGTTGCTGATTCAATTCTCACTTTACGCCCGCGTTCCCCATAGGAGGTAAGTATTGCGAATGTTCACGTCCCCCCTTTGGATGACTAACTGGGTCTTGTTTGCCCCTCGCAGTTTGTATGCAGACCCCCCTTTCCTCCCTTGATGTATTGTACGCTTACTTGGCTTACTTGCTGCTGAATTGTAGCTCGTTAGCAAATCCTTTTTACCCCTCTCGGGCTATTCCTGCTAACCCATCATACGCACCACTACCATTTTTTTGGCCAAAATAGAAAGTGCGTAATGCGACTTCATTGCTACCACGAAGCGCTGACAGCACTGGATATCTGCTAATCGTTCTTGTAGCATGTGAGTTATCTAAACATACCAGCCGGCCTCTCGCTCCTCATTATACTAACCTTGCACTAGTTTTGCATCCAGGACACGCCTTCTCCACACACGTCGTCCGACTAGAGCACCATCCACTTGTTCAAAGCCGAGAGTTTGGTAAAGGGTGCGTATTTTGTTGTGACTCTTATCCAATAATCCGGGACCTTAGTCTCTGTGCAATGGACTATACCTCTTTATTGTCCTACCTGATCCCGGGCCTTCGCTAATCCGATATCTGCTAATTCTAGGTTAGTCTAGTACTCGCCCTTCGCGAGCGGCTAGTTTCTGCTAACACCTATTCTAATAGGGGATATGATATCGGGGTCAGGGCGGAGGAATTTGGGGGGGTTGGATGTATCGTGTTCGACAGTTTGTCGTGTTTCCTTTACAGCTGTACTTGAATATTCAGTATCCGCTCGCTTTCCAAGAATATAACCATCGATCACCTTTGGAAACACAAACAACAGTGTCTAAAAATAGCTCGTAGCTTGGTAGTACACTGTATCCAACAATCCGACGGGCAAACTCTAGTAGCAGAGGGTATGGGAGGGTTGCTCCCGGTTTATTACGGTCAACTTGGTCAAAGTGACATGGCCTCTTAAGTGATTTACATTGAGCTATCAAACTAGAGACTTCCTGACAATGCTGCAAGTACTGACAGGCCGTATTCAAAAGCGCAGTTTTATGTCGTGTCGATCGAGCGCGGAACGTTCTTTGCACGAGCAAACTCTCACACAATCTATCTCACTCCCGCACAGCTGGCATACCAGATCCTCAGAGCCTCAGCTTCTCTCAAAGACACGCCCACCACAATTCCCCCAAGAGAAAACGGGATTATAACAACGAAATACAGAAAATATGGTAAGAGAATGAACGATATACGGCGATCACAAGGTATGACCCCCTGGTGAGGAGGAAGAAACATCCCAGTTTCACTCACTGTTTACTCACGGAAGAGGCAAGAGTATGTAAAACCGAAAAAAGGAGGACATCCTCCGGTCTTCCCATACAAATCTATTCTCTCTCTGTCTCATACGTCCTCCCACTCAAACAAACAAAAAACCAAATTTCTCAAAGAAGCCCCGATACTCCCTAACCTCCCTAGACCCAACCTTGCGCCTTCCGCCAGATATACGAACTTCTTCAAAGAACTTGCACACTCTATCGCCTTCGAACATCCTACTCTTTAAGGGGCTCTTCCCCTCTCCCGATAACTTCCCTGCCAATGATCTCTTTCCAGCAATGAACAACGACGAGTGATGACTCTTAGAGTCAATATACAAACCAGCGATAACGGCAGCGGGAACTGTAGCGAACGGTAGCGAAATCATTGGCGATAGAGATAGTATGTCAAGCAAGTCTAGCGGTTTCCAACAAAGTTAAGGGGACACCTAGGATGGCTGGTGAAATATTGATATCCCGTTGTGTAGTTGCAGTGACTGAGTTAGAGCTTAACCAACTACCCAACCCATGGAGTAGACAAGAATTTATGAGAACATCCGGAGAACTATCCATTTGCGTCTTGAGTGTTGTGCAGGGTTTGCCACATTGACACTAAGCTGCCAGTCGGGCCGCGGCCCCGAAAAGCCCGAGTCAGTCCGATTGGAATTGCGATATCGGGCCGCCAAAGCCGAGCAGCGTCCACACAAGGGCAATGCTGAACCCGAGAGCGACCCAAGTCAAAGCCTCAAAATGCCCAGCCGAAGCCCGAAGATACCCACAGATACCCATGCAAAGCCAACGGATGTCTCGATAAAGCGGTTAAATATGCGGGCAAAGCTGCCGGATCGACAAAATGGTCTCCGTGGCGATGCTATTGATGTAGTGGAATGCCCGAAGCAATGAGAAAAAGCAACCTTGCCGGATATAGCGGAACCAGATCGCGCAGGGAGGATGCTTGAATGACTTCAGAAATAGCGATTACAGAAATCACGCGCTATGAACAACTCGCCCAGTTCAATAAATAACTTTCCGAATAATGAAACAAAGACATCACCCAGAAACTTCGACCTTCGGGTGACCCGGGACAGCCCCGGCTTTGTTTCTGGGAATTCTCTTTCCCGTGGTCGGGCCAGGTCGTCCCTGCAAGGGGCTGGGTGAGTCCGGTAGTGCTTAAAACCGGGCAGACTAGCCAGTTGTGGTCACTAGTCTACCACGCTTCGCTTGCAAAACGTGGAGCCTACCGCATTCATCTCCGCTCCGGACTCTGGTGGACGCTCCGCGACTCATCGCGCAACTTTTGTGTCGCGATGCGAAAGCGGTTAGCACACATTAATTCTAGAGGCTACTAGTGTTTTAGGAATCAGTTGGGAGCGTGCCGGATGGTTATAGAGCATTAGCGATTTACGGAAAAGGTCTCTAGACATGACCCCCCTCCGTTGCCATGGGAGGGTGCGGGGGGATGAAGCGGGGACAGACGCGGCGACCTATGGAAGGATCAGGATGCTTTGCGCATGTTTTACTTGCACATCTGTCTCCACCAGTTGTTTCGTTTAGTTAGGAAGTTGAGCATAAGCCTGAGAACGAGTTTGTTTACCATATACCACTCGTGCGTTCCTAACCGGTCAAGTACAATACTCTCGTATTCCATTCACTCCGTTGCTGCGCTATTGAATTGCTACCCCAGTTATCAATAAAATGTTCCCCCCTTAGGGATGATAAATATTTTCCGAGAGAGGACGCCAATTGATACCTTATATCAGGGGGATAAACTGGTGCAAAAATAAATAATAAAGGCCTCCTTCCAAACCACTTGAAATTGCTGCTATGTAGTGTACTGCGTTTCGGCTTATTCTCAGCTAATTCGCAATTGATCTTCATCAACCGTTGGCTAGGCGGACGAACCGGCGCAGGCTATAGATAGACGAACTGGAGTACAAAGAGCCTGTGCTGTAACACTGAATCAAATATTTTGACCCCGAAAGAGTTCTCTATTCATTTTTATTATTTTTATCTTACACTCAGATTACTCAATCTTTAACAGCTCTAGCAGACCTTGGTCAAAAAACGAGCTGTGGGTGAGCCCGTATTTATCTAGAAATCCTAGACAACAGTTCGCCCATATCACTATATTCTACCGACATCAGCAAGCCCAGGAACCTACGACAAGCCTCCGGAGAACCCCCAATCCGCGCCCGGTGACCAATAGCACCGCTAACCTGGTTTCCGGCATAACTCGACGGATAACCCGCTAGCCAGCTATCAGGTCAACCTGAAATGGAGCTAAACTGCTTAAACAAGGTGTAGCTTCATACGCAAGGGAAGCTGAGCCTTCGAGGAAATCTCTTCCGCAGAAAAACGTAAAAGCTTGTATACAAACCGCGCCCCCGCAGCTTCTTATAGTAAAATTCGAACTGTAGGAAATAACCCTCTGATCCGGGTCCCCAATCGCACCCCCAAGCTCCATTTCTTGTAGACCGGTCAACGCAGTACCGTTAACCTAGCACTAGGTGTCTCCGAGGATCGCAAATACCCACTTCTCCTGAGACGCACGTTCGCTGAGACCCCTCTCTCCCCCGGACTGGCGTAAATACGCCGGAAAACTCGGAACGCTGAGGCAACTAAGAGGGAAATGCTGGGGTACTGCCGGAGACGCAACGGCAATATCCACACCATACCATTCAAACCTCGGATACCGCATGTGAGTAACGGCCTGTTCCAGCGGGGCACCAAGAGGGCGCCTTATTTCCTATTTCCTCGCCCGTTCGCTAGTGAGTCTCATCCCTCTTTACTGTTGGCTTGCCTGCTGTCGGCCATGGGGAACCGAAGGATGTGTACTCTGCGAACTGGTGGTCTCTTGGCCCTTTTGACTGACAGTAAGTCGAAACATTGCGTCCAAGCATTAGGGACATGGCGAATTGGGCGCTCGGATAGGGGGTGGGCGGGGACCTTGGAGCCGTGCTTCCCTGTGAAAAGGCTCAAGGAAAAACCGATTTGATTGGGCAACAGTACTGTGAGAACTCGTAGAGTGCCCCCCCGGAGTCTGACGGACACGGAAGGATAGATCTACACGTTTGTGCACTCGAGTACCTGTAAGTTTTAGTCCTCCCGCATGCCGGGGAGCCACAAGGTATAGTTGGGCAATAAGGTAGTAACGACAGTGGAAAAGCGATCAAAGTAAGCCCATAATCGTTCATCCGAGTAGCCGCCCCTGATTGTTGAACAGTATGAATGTAAAGATTCAAGCTGTCGAGTGAGAACACATGAAGAACCAAGCTTGCTCTGTGGAGCTGTAACTAGAAATTTAATGAAAGAAAATAAGAAGTGAACTGTGAAGCAACATAACAAGCGAACGGCGGATAGGGCGGTTACAAGGGAGGCGAGCAGCTTGTATTGCTTATAGAACGACAAGAGAACTGGGATAGAAAAGAAAAGGAGAAAGGAAGAGAGGCGGGGGAGTAGAAGAAAGGATGGAAATTTGGGGCGATGCAGGAATCGGGGATATCAGAGCGCGATCGTGACCACAATTTCCAACATGAGCAAATATGAGAAAGAAGTAATTATCCAGACGCCGGGTGCATTCCGGTAATTCCTCCCACAATCTGATCGCAGTTCTGACCGAACCTCCGACAGTTGAATCGATCCTGTTCGACCGGAAGCCGACCCCGGAAAAGGTCCTCTCATTCAGTCATGGCTGCTATTTCAACCGAATATTATTTCCTGCTCCGCTCTCTTCAATGGAATCTCACTGAGTCACTGGATACGGTATAGACGTTTGTCTACCGCTTCTAGTTCTAACTGCTCTTATCACACTCGGCTACCTGGCTCCTCAATAAATTCAGACGAGTTTGAACCCTTGCCAGGGGACACGGTTTGTCCCTCTTATGCCAAACGAGTGCCCATCTCTCTCTGCAATGGGGCGGTGGAAGGTGTTTTTCAAGTGGCCATCTAGATTCTTACTATATTTGTGTAATCGAACCCCCAGTGAGTTTGTTGGCCTATCAATGCCGGTACTGTGTCTTCCTTCAAGTCCCACTTTTGTCAGCTTCTCGCGGTACATATAGCCGATGCAACTACTTCTTGACAGTCACATCCGTCGAACAGTATCATACTTACTCTTACAACAGGGGTGAATCCCCTGTAGGACTACGACGAGGGGAAAAGGGTGGTTTTTTCTGGCCATGCAGTTCCCGGTAGAGATTGAGTGCATGGTATAGAACTTAGGCCTGCTTGTATATTCTATAAAATGCCCATTTTCTGAAATCGCCGTGTCTAGAGGGAAAAAAGAAATAGAAGAAAAAGGAATAAAAACCAAGCGCCGCAGCTGGCTGGGGTTTGATTAGGGCAACTGAGGTTCGTCATCTGTTGGCTAGGAAATAGGTCTTCCTTGGATTAAGTGAAGCCGAGCAGGAACAAGTTGCTGGGTGGGCCACCCCAACCACCCGTGAAGCCGGGGGGTGGCGGGGAACCCGATGGGATGCCCGGTCGGCGGAAGACTCGAGCCCATCGCGTAGTTACTGTATCTAGTTCTCTAGAATCCCCCCGGACTGACTCGGGCTCCGGTATCCCATTATCTATTACACAGGTCTCGGCAATATGCGTGGCGACATCCCCGGCTCCCCCCTCAATTCGGGAGACGGTCTATGAGCCAAGTTCTCTCTCGGTTTTGCTATACGAGTGACTTATGGCAAGGAGTTCCAACGGTTGGTGTCACCGATTCAGAGGAAAGTGCTAAGGCACAGAAATATGGAGTCAGTCGTCAATTCGTAAACTCTTGGGGTCAAAATGCGAAGTAAGAACTAGCGTGTTGAGACCAAAACCGAGTATCTTGGCGCATGTGTTCCAGGAGACGAGACAGCTTCTCCAGTTGGCAAGAGGGTTTCGCTTAACCTTTTGGGGCCAAAAACTGCCTATTCAGGAATTTTGTATTCTCCCTCCCCAATTTACCAGCATCAGGCGACTCTTGCTAGCAGATGCGATAACGCATTGCCCTTCAAAATATTCAACGGTTCTTTGAAAGCTTAGTCAGCTAATTACGAGTGGGGGTGTTTGCTCCAATGCCCTTTTTACACCCAAAGGATCCGCCTTCACTACTCCCTTTTATAGTACAATGCTCATAAGGATCTACCGGAGGTTACTAGCGCATAAGTGCGTCAGTGTGAAATATCACGGAACTTCTAAATATCATAATTAAGCGGAGGAAATGCTATATAAGTGGGAGGTATTGCGGCCAGGTAATCCCGCATGAATTTCCCTACAAGATTTAAGTCACTCTCGCACCCATTGATGTAGCAGTAAACAATGAATACAGCTCTAATCAGTTGCCGTTCCGCTCGGGGGTCGTTTAAATGCACAGTAATTACCCAGGAGAACAAAGGATTTAAAGTGTTTCCAAGCGGGTAGCGTTGGGAATTGTCCGTTCGGAAGTGCCTCGGTTGCGAGCAAGCGAGCAATCGAGGAGTGTGGCTTCGCCACAACCTTGGCAAGGCCACCAGAATTCTCCCGCGGATTCCAAAGCCACCTCCCAGTCACCAGTGGCGCCAAGCGCACGACCCTGGCACCCGAAGCAGCCTTTCCAGCCGGTCTTCTGCGGTAGCATTCTCCCGGTACAGTACGAGTACTGTACTAACTGTCTCTACAGACTTCCAAGGTCTATCCCTCCCCAAGACTACCCTTTCCCCGGACTCTGCTCTTACGCGTACTGTAGCGGCACTAATATAGAGAGATAAACTAACATATGGTAGCTGGGGGAGAAGGGCCAATGTGTCGCCAGCGCCGCTGCTACAAATCCGTACCATCAAAATCCCAGGTACAGTACCCCGAGCGCGCGGTAAAAATTCCCAGTCGTAGTTTTAGTTGACACTGAACTACAGTCAGAGTAGCTGGTGCGTTGTGGTTCATCGTAGAGATTTCGACAGCGTGGTTAATTTCTGCGGGGTTATCATGATTTAACCTGTTCGGATGTCCGTGTTATTACAGGGAATATTAGGCGGTTGAAAAGACAGGGGACAAGTATGATAACAAGTATAATACGGTAATTTTTTTGTTATCCCAAGGTATTTTGGTGAACTCAATTCTCTCTCCCTCCGCTATGATACGAGTAGTCTCCGATACCCCCGTTCACTACCAACCTATTTCCGTCATGCCCCCGTTGAACTCCTCACACGTTTGTCTATTGTGCCGATCCTCCCCCGTCGCGCATTACTGGCCCATCCGATCGGGTTTGTTTTCTATCCTTCTCAACTGATCTACTACATTCCGCTATCGCTTCGCGGGGGCATTTCGTCCATATGTGCTACTCCTCCAAACTGATGCCTGTCGGCCCTACCGGCATTGGTGTGATAAAATAAAATAGGTTCATCGACAGTTGTAATGTACATCTCCCCAGTCTAACGGGACAGCCAAGCCCCTAGTCAGTCAATCGAGCTATGTTATCGCCACCACCTTGTTCTGATCCCACATCTCTTCTACTTCTTTCGGACGCGGTCGCTAATTCTCGACCGCTGCATCTAGCGTACAGTACCCAGCCCCACAACAAATAGCGAACCCCCGGCAGCGCTGCGTGAGACGGCGCCAGGCTTTGGTCCCTTTCTACAAGTAAGAGCTTTTAAGCTGGACGCCTGTCCTAGCCGTTTGGGTTATGCACGCAGGTCGGATGTCCCCAAGTCCACTTGTCCGCGGCGCCCCCCCCTCCTCACATTCCCGCGTCACTACATTCAAAAAGCAAGGTATACACTAGGGCTTCCAATACGTAGAGGTTCCGCTAAGTTACCGCAGGTTTTTCACTCGGCCGGGCAGAGACCGGCTTTGGCCTGGGTTGAGAGTGAATAGGGGCCACCGAACGAAACCGACAAAGCTTCAAGTTGCAAGTCCAGTGTCTTCGTGGGGGTGATTCCTGTCATTTAGCTCGGGTCTGCCAACCTGATAATATAGGAAAACCTAATTCATTAGGAGAGGAACTGTGACCGGGGGAGAAGCCAAGCCAGATGATTTATGCGAAACTATAACCAAATTGCCTAGCTTCTAAGTAGTACTGTAGTCTTCCGGAGTGACTCGTTGTGGGCTCCTAATTACTCGATAATTCGCGGACCTAAAAGTGAACCTTCCCACCCTGGGTTTGCTTATCACATACAATTAATCCTTCATTTATCATCATTCTTTTTCATATTAAGCCAGCCGGCTACCGACTTGGATTCGGTTCCGTGACTTGGAGTCTGAGCTCCAGATACTCCGTCTATCTTTCCGGGAAAAGGAAAAAAGAGAATTCAGCCCGAGATCTTAAGCTACGGGAGTACCTGGGAAGGTACCCAGGCCTCCAGTCTCACTGGCGAACGGCTCCGCACCGTTGTCAGGCCAGTCGGGTTTAGGCGGCCCAATCATATACCGGGACCAGTAGCGAATACATGCGCCCCGAATTCGTGTGAAGCCCCGAAATCGCGCACAGGCGGTCAAAAAAATAGACTTTCCCCGGCAAACTCGGCGAACCCCGGTAGGTAAAGCCCTCACTTAAGTCCTCTTTCACCGTATCATACATGATCTCGAAAACCCTATACAAATCCAACCCTCAAAATATCATTTTCTTGAATATCCCTGCCGTCCGCTCCTAGATTCAGCCATATCTCCTTACGTAGTTAGATTTCGAGTTCATGGTACGGTGCTCAAAGGACGGCCCGAGGGAGGGGAATCGCGGAGGCGGAGCGCAGGTCCCCCGAAAATTAATTTCAAGCAAATGAGGCCAAATTTGAAACGGTGTTAAACTATTAGACCCCCTCGACACGGGCGAATATTCGAGTACCCGTACCGAATTGGGGGATTCGAAATGAAGGAGTCTGGCAAGTGTCAGCTAAAGGTTCATGGAACAATATCTTTTCTCGCAAGTGGGATTGGGGTTAAGGCACTGGAGATAGTGGGCAATAGGCCGCCAAATGGCTACCGAGTGACGAAAGGGGAGACCCCCAATAACGTACCGGTACTTTTACGAAAAGCTGCCCGTATTACTCGTCCCGTACTGTACTAGAGTTGACAAAGTTAACCGCGCACCAAACTGCCAGGCAACCCTCCTCATTGCCCCTCATGTTCAACTCCACCTTGAGAATTTAAAGGAAATCAATGATACGTCAAAAGTTAATATTAGTTTCTGTCATGGGTTTAAATGTTTTGATTATTCTTCTTATGATGATTGTACAGTTGTTAGGAGGGGAAGGGTGTTGTCGCGGCCCAAGTTTTTCCTGTTCGTTGGTGCGCGGCATGAACGAGGCGATCCATTCAACCTACCATATGTAACTTCTCACATATTAGTCATTCACCCTGTACTCGTGCCATGTAATTGCCATACGGTAGTTGTGTCCTCCCAAGATAAAGTCAATTGGACTGCCATGGTTGCACAAGCTAGATCGCCTCGCTTGCTTCAGCTCTGCCAACGGAAAGTAAACAAACCCCCCTAACAGTGCCTGAACAAATTACTGTACTATTCCAACGTTCAACGAACGCCGCAAACAGAACACCATGGCCCAGAATACACATCTCCAGATCGGCGACGGCAATACCAACAGTGGCAACATAATAGGCTGTTTCAACAGCGTCGTCAACAGGTCTGATGAAGATACACAAATCATGCGCTGGCTTTCTCCACTAGAGCCGAGAAATAGACATCAAAGCGTACGCGACGCCCGATTAGACAGCGTGGGGAATTGGCTCTTGGAAACAAGCGAGTTCCAGGAGTGGAGGGCAAGTGAAGGTGCGGTTGATAAAGCTGTCCTATTTTGCAGCGGGAATCCGGGAACTGGCAAGACATATCTAAGGTAAGTGGTGCGATTCTTTGAAAGCAGCGGGTATGTCTAACGGCTAGGAATACTAGCTCCCTGGTCATAGACAGCCTATGCGATCACGAGGGAAAGGGGGATGCCACCGTTGCGGCCTTGTATTGCGACTACCTATCCCAACAAGAGCAGACAGCCACCAACATGATGGGAGCTATCCTGCGGCAGCTAATAAGGAGGGGGAGCATCCCGGACTATCTACACAAGGAATTCCAAGAAGCGAAAAACAACCTCGATTGTAGGGGGTTGCGACTTCCAGATCTAATAAAAATGTTGAGGACCGCGATCACTTCGCTACACAGAGTTTTCATCTGTATCGATGCGTTAGACGAATGCTTACCGAAGCATCTAACGGATCTTCTTAAGTCGTTAGGGGATATTGTCCGGGAGTTCCCTAGGCTGCGGGTATTCCTCACAGGGAGGCCCCCTGTCAAGGAAGATATTCATAGTCATTTCACCCAGGCGGTTGCCATAGCCATCAGCCCCAACAGGGATGACATCAGGAATTATGTGGAGATGAGGTTAGACGAGGATACCGAGAGAGGGGCAATGAACGATAGCTTACGGGCGGACATTGTGAGAATTGTCCTGGAAGAGATATCAGACATGTGTGTAGGATTCAGAATTCCATTCTACCAATGATGTATTTTGACAAATATCGTGTGTAGATTCCTCCTCGTTTCGCTAAACATGGACGCAATTTTGGGAGAGGTTACGGTTTCTCAGAGAAGAAAGAAACTGGAAGAGATGACACGGGGCAACGGACTGAGCGATGCCTACACGGCTACTCTAACGCGACTCAAGGCGCAGAAGGGGTGTAAATCGACACTCGGGCTAAAGGTACTGATGTGGGTGGTGTATTCGGAACGACCATTACGGGCTGAGGAGCTCTGTCATGCTATGGCAGTAGAGGTGGGATCGGAAGAACTGGATATTGAAAACATTCCTGCTCTACAGACACTCCTAGCATCATCTCTGGGTCTTGTTACGGTCGAAGGGTCTTCATCAACTGTCCGACCGGTGCACTTCACTCTGAAAGAACATCTCTCAAGCGATCTGACTCTCTACCATAATCCACACTCCATAATTGCGGAGGTTTGCCTGACATACCTTAATTTCGGAAGTGTCAGGGATCTTTTGCCGACTGTTTACGAGGCCCCCGCGATTACACCCCTTCTGGAATATGCTTCTTATTACTGGGGGGCGCATGCAAGAAGGGAGATGGCGGAAAATGTGAAAATACTAGCATTGCGGCTTTTAGACAGATTTGATAAGCATATATCTGCTCAACTAATGCTATTGCACTGGAATGAAGATCCTAGCTTGGGGCCCTATTTTGACTGGACGCAAGGGCCTACGGGGTTTACAGGACTACAAGCAGCCGCATTTCTCGGGATCATGGATATAATGGCTGCTGTGTTAGAGATGCGGGGGTGGGATGTTAATGCAATCGATAACCTGGGAACTACAGCCCTCGCGTGGGCAGCTATCCGAGGGAATGAGGGAGTAGTGAAGATGCTTTTGGAACGGGCGGATGTTGATCCCGACCAGGCAGACACCGAATATGGCCGGACACCACTCTCGTGGGCCGCTGGAAACGGGCATGAGGGGGTCGTGAAGAAGTTTCTGGAACGAATGGATGTCAATCCAGACCAGGGAGACACCGAATATGGCCGGGCACCGCTCTCGTGGGCCGCCAGGAGCGGGCATGTGGGAGTAGTAAAGATGCTTTTAGAACGAGGGGATGTCAATCCCAACCGGGCGGACATCGAATATGGCCAGACACCACTCTCGCGAGCCGCTGAGAAGGGGCGTGAGGGGTTAGTAAAGATGCTTTTGGAACGAGTGGATATCAATCCCAACAAGGCGGACACCATTCTCATGGGCCGCTGGGAGTGGACATGAGGGGGTTGTAAGGACGCTTTTGGAACGAGCGGATGTCAACCCCGACCAGGCAGACACTCACTATGGTCGGACAGCACTCTCGTGGGCCGCAGAGAACGGGCATGAGGGGGTAGTAAAGATGCTTTTGGAACGAGCGGATATCAATCCCAACAAGGCGGACACCATGTATGGCCGGGCACCAGTCACGTGGGCCGCTGGGAACGGGCATGAGGGGGTAGTCAAAATGCTTTTGGAACGAGTCGATGTCAATCCTGACCAGGCAGACACTCAGTATGGCCGGACACCATTCTCATGGGCCGCTGGGAGCGGACATGAGGGGGTAGTCAAAATGCTTTTGGAACGAGTCGATGTCAATCCTGACCGGGCGGACACTCACTATGGCCGGACACCATTCTCGTGGGCCGCGCGGAACGGGCGTGAGGGGGTAGTAAAGATGCTTTTGGAACGAATGGATGTCAATCCCAACCGGGGAGGCACCGAATATGGCCGGGCACCGCTCTCGTGGGCCGCTAGGAGCGGGCATGTGGGAGTAGTAAAGATGCTTTTGGAACGAGGGGATGTCAATCCCAACCGGGCGGACATCGAATATGGCCAGACACCACTCTCGTGGGCCGCTAGGAGCGGGCATGAGGGGGTAGTAAGGATGCTTTTGGAACGAGCGGATATCAATCCCAACAAGGCAGACATCATGTATGGCCGGACACCACTCTCGTGGGCCGCTGGGAACGGGCATGAGGGGTTAGTCAAAATGCTTTTGGAACGAGTCGATGTTAATCCTGACCGGGCGGACTCTCAATATGGCCGGACACCATTCTCATGGGCCGCTGGGAATGGACATGAGGGGGTAGTCAAAATGCTTTTGGAACGAGTCGATCTTAATCCTGACCGGGCGGACTCTCAATATGGCCGGACACCATGCTCATGGGCCGCTGGGAGCGGACATGAAGGGATAGTAAGGACGCTTTTGGAACGAATGGATGTCAACCCCGACCAGGCAGACACTCAATATGGCCGGACAGCACTCTCGTGGGCCGCAGAGAACGGGCATGGGGGGATAGTAAAGATGCTTTTGGAGCGAGCCGATGCCAATCCTGACTGGCAAGACACCGTATGTCAGCGGACACCACTCTCGCGGGCCGCCGAGATGGGGCATGAGGGGGTAGTAAAGATGCTTTTGGAACGAGTGGATGTCAATCCCAACCGGGCAGACGCCGAATATGGCTGGACACCACTCTCGTGGGCCACTAGGAGTGGGCATGAGGGGGTAATAAAGATGCTTTTGGAACGAGCGGATATCAATCCCAACCATGCAGACACCCAATATGGCTGGACACCACTCTCATGGGCCGCTGAGATAGGACACGAGACGGTGGTGAAGATGCTTTTGGAACGAGTGGATGTCAATCCCAACCACGCAGACACCCCATATAGCCGGACACCACTCTCGTTGGCTGCGCGGAACGGGCATGATGGGATAGTAAAGATGCTTTTGGAACGTGCACATGTCAACCCTAATTATCGAGACAAATACTCTCGCCAGACACCGCTTTCGTTAGCCGCGAGGAACGGGCATAAGGGGATAGTAAAGATGCTTTTGGAATGTGCGGATATCTGTCCCAACCAGGTAGACATCGAAAATGGCCGGACACCACTCTCGTGGGCCGCTGAGAAGGGGCATGAGGGGATAGTAAAGATGCTTTTGGAATGTACGGATATCTGTCCCAACCAGGCAGACATCCAATATGGCCGGACACCACTCTCGTGGGCCGTGGAGAACGGACATGAAGGTGTAGTAAAGATACTATTAGAACGAGTAGATGCCAATCCCAACCAGGCAGACACCCAATATGGCCGGACACCCCTCTCGCAGGCCACTAAGATGGGACATGAGGGGGTGGTAAAGATGATTTTGGAACGAGCGGATATCGACCCCAACCACGCAGACATCCAATATGGCCGGACACCACTCTCGTGGGCCGCGGAGAACGGGAATGAGGGGATAGTACAGATGCTTTTGGAATGTGCCGACATCTGTCCCAACCAGGCAGACATCCAAAATGGCCGGACACCACTCTCGTGGGCCGCGCGGAACGGACATGAGGGGATAGTAAAGATGCTTTTGGAATGTACGGATATCTGTCCCAACCAGGCAGACGTCCAGTATGGCCGGACACCACTCTCGTGGGCCGCTGAGAAGGGGCATGAGCGGATAGTAAAGATGCTTTTGGAATGTACGGATATCTGTCCTACCCAGGCAGACATCCAATATGGCCGGACACCACTCTCGTCGGCCGCGCGGAGCGGACATGAGGGGATAGTACAGATGCTTTTGAAAAGAGTGGATGTCAATCCCAACCATCGAGACAAATACCTTGGCCAGACACCACTTTCGTTGGCCGCGGAGAAGGGGCATGAGGGGATAGTAAAGATGCTTTTGGAACGCGCGGATGTCAATCCCGACCAGGCAGACATCGAATATGGCCGGACACCGCTCTCGTGGGCAGCGCAGCGCGGGCATGAGGGGGTAGTAAAGATGCTTTTAGAGCGAGAAGATGTTGATCCGAATTCTTCGGACACCAAATATGGCCGTACGCCACTATCGTGGGCGGCTGAGCGCGGGAGTGTTGGTATTGTAAATCTGCTTTTGCAAAGGAAAGATGTCCACCCCACAACACCAGACAACAATGGCAGAACACCACTTTGGTGGGCCCTCTCCAACGGCCATGACGGAATCGCGAGGATCCTACAGGAACCGGACAATATCAATTCCGATACAACTGACCTCGGTAGTCGGGCATCGCTCCCACACTCTCTTGGGCATGAGGGCGAGTTTTCAGTGGGGATTCAATTCCAAGCTCTTGATCCTACCACTAAAATCACAGATCTTAATACCCAACATGCACTCCCATCGGTGGGCCCCTGTGATCCCGATGGGACACCGGTCACCAATGGCTCTGTTCCCAATTCCCCCGGTGATGGCCTCCCCCCAACCGTACCGCCCATCCTGTCTCAACCCCCTTCCACACTGCCCCCGAAGCTCCGCCACCCTCTAGGCGATACCAACACCCATCCCAACATTCGGCCAACCCCCTCGCTTACTCTTTGCCGCCATATTATCATCGCCTCTCTCGTTTGTCTTTTAGCCATTCTCGTTTATATCTTTCCATATTCACCGCGAGACCTATTCTTTTTCTATAAAACATTGTAAAGCTTCACTGTGTATAGCACTTGTCGATTTTGATACATCATAACTAGAGTTTTTGATAGCGGCATTTTTTACTTTCGCGGTTTCAATTGGCGCTTTCCGATTTATACTTTTTTTATATTTCTTCCCCCTTTTCTTCCTTGATGTTTAACTTAGAATTTGTGCATACCCTTGTGTTTCTTACCCCTTCTTCCTGCTATTCATTAAGTTAATATTTGTCTTGGGTTTTTAGCGGTAGCCATTTTCTGTCCGTCCTTTACCGACAAATTTGTATCACCCAGGTGTGTGGTAACTTAAGCTTGCGAGGGCTCGTTCAAAATTCCCAAGCGCCCGGTTCCGCGATTTTCCATCGTGAAAAGTCCAAATCTCCGGAAAAAAAAACCATATCTCTAATCTGTCATATGTATGTTCTCAATGCTGCCGAATTGTCATTGTGGGATCGACACTACGGAGGGGGCGGTCTACGGTGGATACTACGCACGGAGATAGGAATACCCCCCACTAATACTCCCTCTAGCTTTGGGCCTCCCGGCGCACCTATCTGCGCAGGCATGATACAACCAAATTTTCTAAAAGTGGAAACGTAATCGCCATGGTTAGGTGGTGGTACGGAGGTTCCCGGGGGGAGAGGTGAGCTTTGATATGAAATGCCTTAGGACTGGAATGGGGGTAAATTATTGCCCAGGATGAAAACCCCATCTTGTACTTACGTAATTTACACAATACTTCACCACCTCCGTCGACATCTTTGAGAATTTATGGGGTATTTGCACTGAGTGGAGGATCCGAATAATAGAGTAGGTAAAGCAACATGTGATCGAGCGAGAACATATGAAGATCAAAATCTGCTCCATGAGGCTGCTACTAAGATGGGATGAAAGAAAAAAAAAAAGAGAACATATATGAGAAAGAACAATGCGGACGGAGGAATAGCGGAAGCGCTATTATCCCAACTCCGAGTACTGCACATCCCTGTGGTCCCTCTCACAATCCGACCACAACTCCGACCGAACCTCCGACATCTGATTCCGCTCTACCGGAAACCGACTCTAAAGTCACGGTGCCAGGAGGACAAGAGAAAAGAGGAAATAGAGTGGCGGTGTCCCACCCGGAAGCTAAAGTTAGGGGTTGGGAGTTGGAACTCTTGGCGAATATTTGAGACGGAAGAAAACTACTCCACGAGAAGAAAGTTCGCGTCATTGCGTATTCTTCGTCTTTCCCTGACGCTGCATGAGGCATGACTGCCAAAGCTTCGGACTTCTAACTTCTGACTTTGGCATACGGGGACACCGTTACTCTAAGGAAACAAAAGGAAGCACTGCAGTTGGCCGGGATCCCACCCAGGCAACCGAGGCTCTCACTCCAAATTATTGGTTGGGAGATATGTCTTCCTTGTCTCTATAGTATAATATCCTTGAAGCCTCGGTGCTCACGGGTAGCCCGAAGGGACCCTTGGCCGGGAGGCGGCTCAAGCAGATTGCGCAAATACAGTATCGTAGTCCTCCAAGATTTTCCCAGACCAACTCCACCTCCTGTACCGTATTCCGTTATAACACGGGTGCCGGCAACATCAAGGATGGTAGTATTGACAACCTCCTCCCCGTCAGCCGGTAGCCTATGAGCGGTTCTCTCTCGGTTTTTCATAATAAGGAACTCTAGCGGAGAAACGCAAGTCGGCGGTCGGGCGGGATGTGCTAGGGACCCGAACGCAGAGTTAATTGTCAATCAGTAAACCGCCCCGAGATCAAAATTCCCATTAGCATTCTGAGCCCAAATTCGAGCATCTTGGCATCTCTACCTGGATATAATACTTCACTAATTGGGGGATGGGCTTCACTTGACCCTTTCAGGCCGGAACCAGACCTGCTTTTACTCGTACTAGTAAGCTATACTACATTAGGTATTACCTTCAATTCCTACGAGCATCATACGGTATTATACTCTATCTCGACCTACTAGCGGCAGCCGAATCTGGCTAGATAATGTGACATATGTTTCAAAATACTCAACTGCTCTAGTGAAGCTTAGTCAGCTAACTGGCGCGAGAGACAATAGATATAAATAGGGAAATTCCCAACACCTCCCCGCCATATCAGTTGATTTGCATGCATTCACGGTTCTTCCATTCACTTAGCAGCAACCCCGCCGCATCCACCAGAATTCTCCAAAGCATTCCAAAGCCGCCCTCCCGTAATTGACCGTGTCAACCACACGACCCTGGTATCCTGGGCGGCTTTCCCCGTCTGTCTCCTATGGCAGCGCTCGCCTGGTGCTAATTATCTTTGAAGACCACCGGCGTCCATTCCTCCCAACCACCACCCTTCCTTATGCTCAGCTCTTTCGCCGAGAGGTACTAATACGAAGGGGTGCATTAAAGCGTAACTGGGAGAGAGGTGCTGGGGTGCCGCCTGTGCGGCACCTGGAACAACTGCACCACCCAAATACTAGGCGAAGTCCCCATTTGAGCGGCGAAAACTCTCGCGTGGGCGCTTTGTCGGTACTCAAATGCGGTTAGAATAGTGGGCGGTCGGCGATCGTGGGGGTTTCGGGTATGTGGTGGATTACTGTGGCGTTATCACGATTGAAGGAGAAGTGTTTTCAGACTTATCTTTCCTGGAGCGTGCAGGGGGACGACGACATCACGGAGGCACGCATATATGTATGGTGGCCCATGGAAAGGTCAGGTGTTTTTATTATTATAGTCCCGTCCATAGAGTTTAGTGAAGAGCAAAACGACAAAGTTTGTGCCTATGGATTCCTTACCGTCGTTCCAAAGCGCAAACTGAACCTGCCCACCCTACCGCCGCGCTACCGGTAGTACTCTAAGAATTACTATCTAGCTCACTCATTTTGTTTGCTCCTTAACTCGGTATAATTCATTTACATGCCCCTCATCATATAGACAGATAAGCAATGGATCGAGAATTCCCCCTGGGGTCATGTCAACCGTGTAGGAGATTGGATGATGTCGCAGGTGGGGGCAATTGTAATGATCTGATTGGTGGTATCAAGGATATGCTCAATTGCGTGCTCTCGGCAACGGGCATGGAGGATCCTAGGCGTGCAGAGGGGCTCAGAGGTTCTCTGGCGGATGGCGCTGTAGGAAATCGTAGCGTGTTTCCAGTGGAGTGCGGAGGGTAAGGGAGCAGGCAGACGAAGCGACATCAGTGATGAGGTCTGTTGTGAGTCACCCCCGATGGTTAAGCGGTAAGCTGGTATTAATAGTGGAAGAGGAATGGAGGTAAACCGGGACACATGTAACCACTCCGGTGAGTGGTCCCCAGAGATTGTAAATGTTATTTCTGGCTGTGGTATCGGGTTCAAATGAGCCTCCTCAGGCGGGGAGAGTGAGCGCAACCGAATGCTTTTTTCTTAGTGTGAGCGACAATGCCAAGCTGAGTAGCTTTCCCAAAAGGGAACCGCATGAAATGTTTCAAACAGCGTTCCTCCGAGTTTATCGCATATATCCACATCACAAAATTGAAATTAAAACCATTTATACAATTAATTCTATATACTAACCGTGCCAAGGTTCCCGCCGATTATGTAACTGCATACAGTTTCAAAATCTTGCGGCACGTCGACGACGTGCCTATCAGCTCAACGTAACATCTCAGCTCAACGTAACAATCATCTCCATTGCCAATTTCCACCCCCCATCAGCCCCACCACAACTTCATATCAATGGCTGAAA
>QLOI01004307.1:0-34981 GCA_003313605.1 Tuber umbilicatum | reverse complement strand
AAAAAAGATCTAAATATATTTGTTTACACAAAATAGAGCCATGGATATCAGCGCCATGCTGGACTCAGGAGCAACAGAAGACTTCATCGACAGAGGGTTCTACGAAAGTCAACACATACTCCTGATAAAGATCAACAAACCAAGAGACTTATACGTGGTCAACGGAGAGAAAAGTTAAGCAGGACCCATTACCCATATCGCAGAAGTAACAATGGAAATAGGAGCACACAAAGAAACGATAACATTCCCAGTAGCCAACTTGCAGAAACATGAGGTTATACTTGGAATGCCATGGCTCCAAAAACACAATCCAAGAATCGACTGGGCAAGAGAAAAGATATTCTTCGATAGTGACAGATGCGCTAAAGAATGTCTCATGGTCTCAACAACAATTGAAATGACTCCCGAAGATATAGCACTTTGGAAGAACAAACAAGCAAACATATCGGAAGCGATATGTAGGAATGAAGACCTCCAAGTTCGAAGGATGAACCCTGAGGCCAAGATGCCAATCAAAGGATGGGCAAGAGCGGCGGGTCACGACCTGCATAGCAGGAATAGTACAACTGTCCCAGCCAAAAGAGGGATAATGATCAAGACAGGAATAGCGATAGGACTACCAAAAGGCACCTATGCAAGGATCGCATTAAGCAGTAGATTAGCCATGCGATATGGCATTACTGCGGGAGCAGGAGTGATCAACGCAGACTATGGAGGAGAAATCCAAGTCCTGCTAATAAACCGGAAAGAAAGAGACTATACGGTCAACCAAGGCGATCGAATAGTACCGATAATTATTGAAAAAATAGACACCAGCACACTTAAGGAAGTGCAAGACCAGGACCAGACAGACAGGAGCACCCCAGGATTTGGAAGTACCGGAACAAACAACTTGCCAAACATCCAAAGAAGAAGCATGGATATCGATCTTATATCAGTAAAAACCTTTGAAAATCTATATTGACAAGGAGAACAAACCGGCATTTTGAAATGGGAACCTGAAAGTAACAGACAGAGGATTGCAGAAGCCTCTACCCTCCGTAAAAGACTAGCGGTCCAACAAGAATCGAAAAAGAAGAAAGTCACTTTAAGACAACTTATCCCCAGAGAGTACGACGACTTTTTCGACATGTTCGAAGAAGGGGAACGAACGGACCTTCCAGAACACGACCAGAAGACCACCACATGGAACTCGAAGAAGGAAAAACCGCGCCCTTTATGAAACTCTATTCATTGAGGGATGAAGAGTTGAAAGCATTAAGAGATTACCTAAACCAGAATCTGGACAGGGGATGGATACGACCGTCATCGTCATCCGCAGGAGCAGCTATCTTGTTCGTCAAGAAAAAAGTTGGAAAACTTCGATTACCCGTGGATATTCAAGGATTAAACGCTGTGCCCAAGAAAGACCGATATCCACTGCCCCTGATTGACGAAGCACTGGACCGACTCGGGAACGCAAAGTACTATACGAAACTAGACATCAAGAATGCATATCATAATATCCGGATTGCGAAAGGAGACAAATGGAAAACAGCATTTCGGACAAGATATGGACTGTATGTGTACCAGGTTATGCCTTTTGGATTAACCAATGTACCAGCAACCTTCCAACGATGGATCAATTCCAAACTCAGTCAATTCCTTGATATAGGTTGCATCGTCTATCTAGACGATATACTCATATATTCTGAAACGATGGAACAACACAAACAGGATATAAGGAATATCCTGCAAGCTCTCCGAAACGCGAAAATCAGGCTCAAACCAACGAAATGTGAATTCCATCGACAAGAAACAGAATAATTAGGAATTATAATAAATCCAGAAGAAGTACGAGTGGATCCAGTCAAGAGATCGGCGATGGACGATTGAAAACCACCAAAAGCAGTCAAAGGAGTCCAAAGCTTTTTAGGCTTTGGTAACTTTTATCGAAGATTCATTGAATGATTTAGCAGGATAGCTAAACCTTTGTATAATACAACGAAGAAAAATATCCAATGGAAATGGGAAGAGAAACAACAAATCGGATTCAATGAACTAAGAAAAAGACTTACTATGGCACCGATAATACAACATTTTCGACCAGAACTCCCTATCATGATCGAAACAGACGCTTCCAACCATGTATGCTCTGGCATACTATCACACCTCGGTACCGATGGGATATGGAAACCGGTGGTATTCAAATCCAAGACAATGACGAAAGCGGAATGCAACTATGACATACATGATAAAGAACTATTAGCCATTGTTCAAGCGCTTAAAGCATGGAGAAAATACGTAATGGGAGGTCAAGAAGAAATAACGGTGGTTACCGACTGCGAAAACCGTCTTGCCTTTACCACTACCAAAGAACTGAATCAACGACCAGCACGATGGAGTGAAACTCTGTCCCAGTACCATATCAAGATAGAGTATCGACCTGGCAAACAAGGAAGCCAGCAAGACCCCTCACCAGAAGGGAAGAAGATATACCAACGAAAGAAGACCAACGAGTCCAACAGAGAAAACAGATTTTACTACCGAGAGAAAAATATTTCAAGGAGGAAGAAGACGATAGTGGATACGAATCCTTAAACAAAATCCAGACAAGGATAATGTCAGATGACCATTATACCCAATGAAGAAAGATCGAAACCAGAGAAGAACAGGCATCTTCAGAGATCATCGATGCACTACGAAAAGGCCAAAACGAAATGAAAGGCCAAGCCCTGGGACTATGCAAAAAGGATAACAGTTATCTATGGTACAATAACAAGATATAGATTCCGAACATTGAAAAATAGAGAACTGAAACGATAAGACGCAACCGTGATGTCCAGTGAGCAGGACATGGTAGAACAACTAAGACAATGGAACACATCACAAGATCATACTACTGGCCGGGTAGGAGAAACGATATTAAACGATACGTCAAAAACTGCAAAATATGCCAAAGAAGGAAAGCGGTACGTCATGCACCATATGGACTACTGAAACCTCTCGAAGCTCCCGGAAGACCCTGGCAATCTATTGCAATGGACTTTATCACTGGACTCCCAGAGTCAAAAGGTTATGACGCCATATGGGTCGTTGTAGCCCGCCTGACGAAAATGGCACACTCCCTACCATGCAGAACGGATATGGACACAAATGAATTGTTTCATCTGTTTAAAGGCGATGTCTTTAGGTTGCATGGACTACCAAAAAATATCATATCCGATCGAGGATCAGGATTCACATTGGAAATGTGGAAAGAAATCACACAACAATTAAGCATCACGAGACGCTTAAGCACTGCATTCCACCCCCAGACCGATGGGCAAACGGAACCAACCAATGTAATACTGGAACAGTATCTGCGAGCATATGTGAACTATCAGCAGGATGATAGCATGTAATATCTTGTATCGGCTGAATTCGCATACAACAACGGTAAACAAGAAACAATTGAGACGACACCCTTTTATGCGAACTATGGATACGACCCAGTATTTGACCCGACAAAGTACGAAATACTGGCAAAAATAACACAAGCTCAAGATATGAGCAAGTTGCACGACATGTTACAAGAAGAAATCAGTTATGGACAGCAGCGGCAAAGGGAGTCAGCCGACCAAAAAAGAAAACCAGCCCTGAACCTCACTGTAGGCGATATGGTGTGGTTGCTACCACGTAACATACGGATTAAAAGACCTTCGAAGAAACTGGATTACAAAAAATCAGGACTTTTCCAGATAGTCGAACGTATAGGACTTCGAGCATATAAACCCGACCTCCCACACTCAATGAACAACAATCATCCTACATTCCACATCAGTCTCCTCGAACCATACTACGATAACTTCTTTCCCTCACAAAAGAAACTTCCCCTACGCCTATAGAGGTCGAAGGTGAAAACGAATACGAACTTGATGAGATAATAGATTCTCGTCAACACTACAACAAACTACAATACCAGGCCAAGTGGACCGGTTATCCTCCTAAACACAACCATGAGTGGTACCCTGCCACCAATTTCAGCAACCAAAAAGACGCATTCCAACGATTCCACCAAAACTATCCCCAGAAGCCCATAGAAGGTTAGTTGGGCTGACGGATGGGGAGATAGTGTAGAATTCGAAAAGAAAGCAAAAGAAATCCCGAAAAACAACGCACACAAGGGACTGCATTTTACCTTTTGCCACGACGTTTACTGTCCAACACACTTGGACGAAAAGAAAAACCGTGACCATTTTCCCACGCGGGAAAACACTACAAGATCTTCCCCTCCTTTGGAGGAAGGATGGATGGAGATTGATTGGGAAGGGGAACCTTCCCAAATACCTAACGGACTTCGACACGAACGCATCGACTGGCATAATTGCATGCGCAATCGCTGCCGCTTCCACATGAAACAACAAAACAGAGACATCTGGTCTCAGGGGACGAGACCAGCAACGCAAGGGGGGGATATATCACACTTTAAAGAGGTGGAAACTGTTTGTACATGGATCACGGAACCAGAGGTACAAGTTAGAAACCTCCAACGAACCTTGGATGAAGAACAGAAACGCCTCTTCAACTCCCAAAAGCACGTTTTGGGAACAACCACCCGGGCAGTCACACTACAAAAAGAAAACAATGCCCTAAGAAGGGAACTCAAAAAAGAACAATTTGCTCGTAAGGAAGAACGAGAACGAGTCAGATGGATAATGAACGACGTGAAAAAGCTTCATAAGAAGATGACGGAAAACTTCTATAGAGCGAGATATGCGAAAGTGAAACCTGTGGAACTGAGACATAAGACTCTAATGGTTTGGGAATACTGTTAAGAGGAGGAACCAAACTCTTGACCATATGGGACTATGGCCTAGGGGAGAGGGGAGCTAATGTCACGATTCTAGACTGACTTAGCTATTTTGCACCATGACTCAGGTACGAGTCATAGGGTTTCATTTGTTATATGGTTTTAAGTCATTGATTGTCTGCGCATGACCTGTTTAGAGGTCATGGGATGTTTTACATCCCTCACAGTTATGAGTCATATATTAATGTTACGCGAATGACCCATTTAGGGACATATGATGTTCTGTTTTCACATGAGTTGTGCTAGCAACTTACAGTTATATGGTTATTGTACAATGACTCGTTTGAGTCATAGAATGTTACGCAAGCGTATGAGTCAAAGTTGTGACTTATAATAGTTATTTGGATTTGTAAGCGGGTTGTGGGAAGATCTATATAAGGACGGACTTGGGTCATGTAGATAGATCTTCACGCAACCATCTAAGTTATTTCCTTTCTAAAACTTTACGAATATCAAAACTTGTACTCTTTAAACAACTACCTTCCTTATCCTTATAAGCGACATAGTTGATACTATAAGACATAAGAGTTGAACACAACTCTAAAGAGTAGTATGGGATAACTATACGATAGGGAATCGCCGCCTGTTGCGAGTTCACGACATAGGATACATCGACGAGCGATCTTAATAAAATACCTCATAGTTGTTAAGAAGGCAAGTGGACCTATCCCACTCAAGTAGGAATTCCACCCTTCATCTGGAGCCTTTTGGATCGTCCATATCCAGCTTATAGAGTTCTATTATATCGTTCGTTGCCATGTACAGATACTGAGATCTGCATCTCCAGTACTTTACCCAGATCTGCAAGGGAGTCGCCACTGGCCCATCTTTTAAGTCTGTGGATGAAATGTAGGTTATTGATTAGTATGACTTATGTGGCCACTAGAAGATCAGGTAGAATCGGCAAAGTTGGAAAAGCAAAATTCGTTCCTCGCATAGTTCCAGCAGCTATGAAGCTCCTCGGTGGGAGTATTTATGTCTGAAAACGGATTCACGATGATTGTCCAATTCTCTATTAGCTTGCAAGCTTAGCCGGAATGCTACGGTCCAGCTCTGTGGCCATATTACGTCTGCTGCTAGTCTGCACTCCACCGCTGTTATCCAATTCTGTCATAGTTGCATCTGAGTGACTCCAGGTTATGGCTCAGGTTGCCAGTAAAGTCAAGACTGTAGGCGACTGGGAGAGAACTAAGGATGTAGGCTTATTTTAGCTACTACATACTAGGGCGAGATTCCGCTGTGTGGGTTAAGTAATGCTCGTACAAGAACTCTGGGTATTTCCGTGCAAAATTATTAGCATCAAAGGTTGCAAGACAAGGAACTTATATCTAATTGGCCTCAGGGCCCCCTGATCTGCTAATAGATCATCATTATCCACAAGCCCTTCTAACTCATACTCCTCCTGGCTCCAAACTCCATTGCTGTTACAACTATAGCGAAAGAAAAAGCTACACCAAATCTTTTGCCAAGGTTCCATCTTATTGGTTAACAACCAATCCTCATCACTTCACCCCTCCACTTTAAAGACCTTTCATCTACAAATCATCTTCTCTTTATTTATTTCCATCACCTTTATCAACTGAGTTTCTTCCTAGGACTCTCTGATGTCTCATCAACGTATGGGCAGAGGGAGGGGTGGTTCAAACCCCTTGGCCATCCTCTTCAACCCACCTTTTCATCATGTCAACCCATCCTCACCTGATGACACCCATATGGGTAAAGGCATTGCCTCCCCGGTCAAGAGAGTCCCTGCTCCTTCTTTTTCTCCTGCTTCAGGAGAGGAATACCCAGCTTTTCCCACCTGTTCACCAAGGGCAGTGGGTGATGTAGAAAACACTAACCTTGGCCTGTTTCCTATGCATAACCAGACTTGAAGAAGCCTTCCTAGCCCTCCAGGAACACCTTATGGTGGTTTGAAATGGCCATATCACAGACATTCAGACCCTGCAGGCTCATGTTACTATCCTCATCTCTCAAGTTGCGCATCTTGAGTATCAACCACAATACAAACCACCAGCACCACGCCAACAGCCCACCTTACACCCCCCTCCACCACAAGTGACCTGGGCCCAGAAAGCTGCCAGAGCAGTCCCAGCCAAACCTCCCACTACTTCACTGAACAAGAGTGCACCAGCTGCTGTTTTGACCAAACACGACCGTACCATTGTCATTGAAAGAGATGGCTCAATTCTACCTGATTCAACCACCCCCCTCAGCATCTGTGATGCAATCAAAACTGCAATCAAGAAGCCCCTCATTGCAACAATTGAGTTCACGGCCAACCACCTTGTGCTCCTCCTTACAAAGGACAATACACCTGCCTTCTCTGTCCTCAAAGCCCACCACTCTGCTATTGAGGAAGCCATCAGAGCCACTATACCTGCTGCCAATGGCCTCAGAAAAGTTGAAATCTGGTACAAAGTCATCCTACATGGCATTCCTACCTCCACCTCTTTCAACACTGTTCAGTCTGAGTTTGAAGAATTCAACCCAGGCACCCACCTCCCCCACCCCCTCTGATGGCTCATCACAGAAGCCCAGCACCAGGACAAAGCAACCTTTGCTATGGTTCTCACCATTGCTGGCAAAGACTCTAGAGAAAAAGCCCTCACCAGAGGCCTCTCACCCGCAGGGAAGAAGTTTAAGGTTCAACGCTACTTGTCCTTTTGTCTTAAAACCCAATGCACCAAATGCCTTTCCTTTGGCCATTACCCCTCCCAGTGTACTGGCACCCTACATTGCAATATCTGCTTTCTGGAACACCCTATGCACCTCCATAACTGTGGGAGATCAGATTGCTCTACTAGGGGTAATGCATGTCTTCATACCACCATCCAATACAGCAATTGCGGCGACTCTCACCATGCCAATTCCAAGCAGTGTCCCACCTACCTTACTTCACACCAAGTACCAACTGAGCGAAGGAATAGGGCTTCTCAGGTTGCTACATGTATTTCCATATATTTGTCTGGCATTAGGCAGAGAGGAGGATTTCCCTTGTTAATGCGTCGTGAGTGCTTTGTTGGCGGTTCAAACAAATGATTGCGGCTATCATGTAAGGGAAGAATTTCAGGGACCTGGCACAGAGAGGTGTATCATCATGTATGTTAGTTGCTACTTCATAGCCACCGGCTCCATAAGCGTATTAATACATAAAAATAATAATAATCCTCCTCACTCTCCTGACTCTCCTGACTCAGGCCATCGCTACCCTCATATTCCCCATCATTGGAGTCTATACTGTCAGCTGCCGACTCCAGGCCCTTCTCTAGATTGTCCATAACAGGATCCAGTACCTTAAGTCAGGATGGAGCTTGCTCTGTTACTACAACGCCCCTTTTTCATACGGTCCAGCCTGCTGTGCCTGACTCAAGAGTTGGTAGCATTATAGTTAATCTAACTCTGGATGGGGATCTCTGGACACATCTAAGGTAAGCTTCCCTCTGCCTCTGCCTCTCCTGCCTCAAAGGACGTATTCTATCTGCCTTAGGCTGCCCTTGTTGCTGTGCTATCAACCGGATGAGAATTGTGAGACTCTTAAAGTAGAATTGCTGTGAATGGGGCAGGGAAATAGGTAGGTATTAGGAAAGGCGCAGGTAGCTAAGTGGTGGATATGAGATTTTGGACCTAGAAGATAGAAATTGTCTGAACAGGGTCTTCACAAGTAAGTGCCCTAGAGGTTCATTCTTAGTCACTAATTTTCATAATTGATGATATTGAAACCGACTTCTACGGCCAAAGTGGGGCTAAACACCTCGTAAAGGAATTTACACCCTTGGTTTCCAGCGGGGACTCTGACGCCCTACTATTTTACTCAATGATAACATAAATGTTAGGTATTAGAAATTCATGAAGCAGAAAAAGAGGTTATTCAAAGGCACAAACTAATTTATTTTGGGTAGGTCAGCCAAGCGGACTATAACAAATGAGGATAAGGCTAGTGCTCGGAGCCAGGAATGCTGATCTTTGTATAGGAGCCAACGCCAAGGCTTAACAGATGGATATAAGGTGAAAAGGTTAGATAGGAAAATCAAGGAAGGCTACAACTATGAAAAGAATGATCACTCAGATCGAAAGAACAATCACCTAAAACTAGAAGAGTAAATATATTTCAAACGAAGAAGAGCAGGAAGGGGATAAGAATTATCCACTAACAGTCTAAGGGTGAGCATCAAAAGCCAGGAAAGAAAACACTCCTGAACGAAAACATGTGGACGAGAATGGCGCGCAAAACTTGGACAGTGGTCATGTAATACAAGAAAGTTGTTATGAGTAACCAAGACGGAGCTCGGTAGAGTATAGTTAAGCGTTAATGTGTTTGATAAGGGAGTGATATCAGGAAGGCTTCTTAATAATAATAATCGCTGATACTCAGTTCGCTAAAAGTACTAAGAGTATGAAATGTAGATAATAACTTGTTATATTGATAAGATCTCTTCTCCATTGCTGTCTGTCTAATAGCTGGGGAGGAAGTCTTATATTTATATGCCGCGTGAGTTTCCATGGCCGGTACATCTAATACCTAAGCTAACTAAGTACCTCCGCAGCAACTACTGGTCCTATGTCTTATCAATCCTGAGTGCGAACACTCATAGACCCTGAATACTTCCCAACTTCCTGTCATTCGGCTGTTATAACTCCTTCTCCCTGAGGGTGTTCGAGACTCTGCCAGTCGGAAGTTAACAATGCCTTTGCCATGTGAACTTAGTCTCAGTAGGTCACCCAAATGCGAACAAACCAGTCGTTCCTCTGTCATTGAGATGATCAGTCTCAATATCAGACACCGGTGACAACACAGAGACAAGACTGCTTTATCTTTCTGAAAAGTTGGTAGGCTTAGTGCTCCATCGCTTCTTTGATTAGCCTCGCGAGAATGGGCTTGCAGCTATGGCTCGTAAACCCCTGTCCGATATTGCATACCTATGACTATTTGTAGTCAGTCAAGGTGAAGCATTATTGTTTTCTGATTCGGTAGGCGTTTCTGCTTGCTCATATATGATTAGAATCATAAACTGGATTTCAGCTGGTGAGCAGTGCACTCTACCCCACTCATAAACCCTGCGAAAAGCTTCAGGTCGGACGGATGGCGACAACATATACAGTGTTACGGGTGTTAGGCATATGCAATTCCAACACCACCCTCTGGCCCCGATGTGGGGCCCCAACGTCGCCTACAGGACGGTGTGAAGTTGCTAGTTACCTGCGAAAATCGCGGAATTGGCACCTTCCTCGTAACACTGTATACATGGTTACTGTCTGTCCGACTGGAAGTTGTTTGCAGGATATATGAGAGGGGCAGTCTGTACTGCTCATACAGCTGGAATCCAGTATATGATCCAAATGATATTTGAATGAGCATAAAAGCCTACCGAATTAGAAAACAATAACACTTGACATTGACCAACAACAAATTGTCATAGGTCTGGAAGAGCGGACGGGAGTTAAGGAGACATAGCTGCACGCCCATTGTTACTAGGCAAATCAATGATGAGATGGAGCACTAAGCCTACCAACTCTACGTAAAGATGATGCTGTCATGCCTCTGTGTTGTTACCATTGTCTGAAATTGAGACTTATCACCACAATAACCGAGGATCGACAGGTATGTTCACATTTGGGCGGCATACTCATACTATGTTCATATGGCAAAGGCATCATTTACGTCCAACTGGCGGAGACTCGCACACCCTCAGGAAGACGAAGTTAAATAAGTGGAATGACTGGAAGTGAAAGGTTATTCAGGGTCTAAGACAGTTGGTACTTACGATTGATAAGACGATAGACTAGTGGTTGTTGTGGAGGTACTTAGTTAGTATAGGTATCAGATGTACGGGACCCGGAAACCCACGCTGGATATCAAAATAAGAGTTCCTCCCCAACTATTAGACAGACTGCAACGGGGAAGAGATCTTATAAATATAACAAGTTAATACCTACACTTCATACTCTTAGTAGTTTTAGCAAAACGAGTATTGGTGATCAAATTATGACGCCTTCTTGACACTACTCCGTTATAGAACACTTAAAACACTTAACCTTACTCTACTGAGTTGTGAGTTGGTCACCCGTATCAACTGGGGAGCTGCCAATTTCCCGATTTCCACAGGTAACTGTTACAGGTAACCAACGCAGAGCTCAGTAGAGTAGGGTTAAGCGGTTTAAAATGTTCGATAATGGAGTAGTGTCTGGAAGGCGTCTGAAATCTTTTCGCTAAGCTCATTTTGCTTAAGCTATCGAGAGTTTGATGTGTAGATAATAATTGCTTATATTGATGAGCTCTCTTCTCCAGTGCTGTCTGTCTAATAGCTGGGGAGGAACTCTCATATTTATATCCTGTGTGAGTTTCTACGGCCGGTATATCTAATACCTATACTAACAAAGTACCTCTGCAACAACTACTAGTCTTTCGTCTTATCAATCTTAGATGTAAACCCTCGTAGACCCTAAACAATTCCCCGCTTCTGGTCATGCTGCCTATTTTACTCAGTCTTCCCTAGGGTGTGCGAGACTCCGCCAGTCTGAAGCAAACGATGCCTTTGCCATATGAACTTAGTCCAAGTACGCCTCCCATATGCAAACATACCAGTGGTTCCTCTGTCATTGTGGTGATCAGTCTCAATATCAGACAATGGTGACAACAACGAGGCATGACTGCCTCATCATTAAGTAGTGTTGGTGAGCTTAGTCCTCCATTCCTTCTTTGATTTGCCTAGCGAGAAGAGGCTTGCAGCTTTGTCTCCTTAACTCCCGTCCGTTCTTGCAGACCTGAGACTGTGTGTAGTGCGTCAACGAGAAGGATTATTGTTTTCTGACTCAGTATCCTTTTCTGCTTGCGCAGATAAGATTGTGATGATATATTCTGGATTCCAGCTGCATGAGCAGTGCCCACTACCTCTCTCATATATCCCTCGAACAGTTTCCGGTCAGACAGACGGCGACGACGTATCTGGTGTTATGGGAAGCTGCCAGTTCCGCGATTTTTGCTGGTAACTAGCAACTTCACCCTGTACTGCGGGTGACGTCCGGGCCCTTCATCGTGGCCAGAGGGGGATGTTGGAATTGCATATGCCTAACACGTCCGTCTGACCGGAGGTTGTTCGCAGCATATATGAGAGGAGTAGTGTGTACTGCTCATACAGCTGGAATGCATTATATGATACAAATGATATCTGCGTTAGCAGAAAAGCCCACCGAACCGGAAAACAATAATGCTTCACTGTGACCGACTACAAATAGTCAGAGGTTTTCAAGAATGGACAGGAGTTAAGGACACGTAACTGCAAGACTATTCTTGCTAGGCAAATCCAAGAAGCGAGGGAGCACTAAGCCTACCAACTCTTCGTAATGATAATGCAGTCATTCCTCTGTGTTGTCACCTTTGTCCGATATTGAGACTGATCACCTAGGGAACAGAGGAACAACTTGTATGATCACATGGGCGGCATACTCAGACCAAGTTCTTATGGTAAAGGCATCGTTTACTTCCGATTGGTGGAGTCTGGCACACTCACAGGAAGACGAAGTACAATAAGCTGAATGACCAGAGGTGTGGAATTATTGGGGGTCTACAAGTGTTTGCACTTAGGATTGATAAGACGAAAGACCAGTTGTTGCTACGTAGGTACTCAGTTAGCATAGGTATTAGATGTACAGGCAGTGGAAAGTCATGCGGGATTTAAATGTAAGGGTTCCTCCCCAGCTATTAGACAGAGAGCAAAGGAGAAGAGATTTTATCAATATAACAAGTTATTATCTACACTTCATACTCTTAGTAGTTTTTGCGAAAACGAGAATTAGCGACTAAATTACGACACCTTCCTGACCTTACTACACTATGGATCACTTAGAATGATTAACCTTACTCTACTGAGATCTCAGTTGTGTACCCGTAACACTATATTGAGAATCTCTCTGTCACTGAGGCACAATCGACACCAACCGTTTCAATAGATCTCAACAATGCTCGCTATTAGCCTTTGTTATTATTCGTTCATCATCTTAGAGAACACAATGGCTACATCGTAGGTATCTGACTGGGCCTGGGTACTTAACGACCCCTAACAACAAAGACAAATGAGACAACTTCGTGTCAGACAAGTTGGGTAGCCTTACACTAGCTTGTTCCATTGAACCTCCAGTAGCCAGACACAAGGAAAAGAATCCCGTAATGGTGAAGCAGCGAAAGACACATCAGGCTGAGCAGTCCCCAAAAGTGCTTATCTGGAAACATCACTGCAGTGAAATTGTTCTTAACTTTGACGAAAAGGTTAATTCTACACAACTGGATAAAAGAGCCCTCGCAGGTAGTTACTGCACGTCATGGAGAAAATACGATATTAGTTACCTGGGATACGCCAAGAAATTAAGGATCTTGCGATGGATCCTTTTACTTTCACAACCCTAGGCGATACAATCGTTGAGAACGGTTGGACACCTGAACGATTGCTGATCTACAGCTAAGTGGACAATTCAAAACCTAGCCTGGAAACCTCCTCAGATATGGCATTAAGAATTATGGAAGAAGAGGAAATCATCCGTGAAAGCTTAGACGATGATGGAGTTGACCAAGTTTCCACTACAACATCGCAACCACCACGGGTTCCTGGAAGTTATGTTCCAAGCTGAAGCAGAACCCCTGTGGTACAGCCTCCGTCAAGGGTTGACAAACGACAATCAAAGTCCAACATTGGGGGATTGATACAACCAACCATCGCAGGACTAACGAAACCATCGCTCAGTTTCCTCGGAAGATATTCCACCCCGCTCCTAGCACCCTAAACTGAGGCCCGACTAACTGGGAGAGACATCTTAACTGAGCTTGACAATGTAATAGGACGTACTGACTGGACGGCAAAGGAAACTCAACATTAGGAACATATTGCATTCAATACTCTGTCAAATTCTCAAGAGGGCCTTGTGGGAGACATTGAGGATGTTCGGACAGGAGTTAAGGAAGGAGAGGAACTATTCCATGAGGAAATAGAAAATCTCCAGAAAAATCAAGAAATGGTTACTCTAGCACTTGGTAAAGCAGGGAACTGGTCTGAGTTAAGACGAATGGCGGAAGATAATTGGATTCGTGATCACCTGGAGCGACCACAAGCAGTGATTCAGCAATTATAGAGCAACATAGGAACAGCTGATACTCAATCCCTCCCTCTAGACCTCTTATAGGAAAAGGAAGTTAATACCTTATAATCACACAGTGATGGATTGGTAAGGCAATTAACTACACAAAAGGAGGAAAACAAGGACGTAGGAGGACAAATAGCAAGAAACCAGCTTGTCAACAAAGAATTTGATGCCCAGAAGGATTTAGAAATCTTGTAATTAACAAGACTGTGGGACAATTTGTTGGCACTGGTTAATCAACAACCATCAGGTGCTGAGAGAGGGGGAAGGAATCCAACTCAGGGCCCTGCACCTAAGGATAGCCAAAACCTTCAAGAAAATCGAAAAAGAAAGTGAAAGGCCCTGGAGCCACAAGATGCAGGAGCAGGCCCTAGTGGTAGTGAAAAAGAACTGCCGCAAGGTCCAAGAGATAACCCAGGACAGCCAGGTGATGACGATGATGATGACGATTGCTCATTAAGTGGTTCCTCAGACAGTGAAAGCTCCGGGGACCCAGATAAAGACCGGTGGAAGTCGAAACGAAAACAACATCATGCAAGGTGTGGAATGACGCCTAAGGAAGACCTGGATTACAAACGAATACAGCTCCTTATAGAAGCGGTAAGCACAGGACTTGCCGGTGCTCCAAGGAAAGATACTACGTCACCACAACCGTTCGAGGCAGAGGACTACCAAAACGTGAATACTTGGTTACTCCAGTGCGAAGATTATTTCCTACAAAACCCCCATCAGCGGGAAAAACACCTGCATAGGATACAGTATGTAATTAGTCGGACCAAGGGGGAAAATCTTGCACATTTTACAAATTGGAATCAATGCGCCATGACAGGCCAGTTAGGCCATAAAAGAATAAAAGGGCTTATTCATAGGCAACGTTTCTATCAGGAAATTACAAACCAATATACCAGCACTGCCGAAGACTGAGAGGCCATATAAGATACGATAAGGTGAAATACTGGGGAAAGATTTCCACACTCATATCAAAGATGAAGAACCTTAACATCAAAGCACAATTAAGCCGTATTGTGTGGCGAAGAAAGTTGGAAGAAAAGGTACCACTACAAATATTGGAGCAACTGTCAATGAAGAAATAAGATCTCGATGATGAATAGTTAGGTGCATTAAGGGAATATAGTGAACCTTATCAAGAATGGGCCCTGGATCAATGAGTCTCTAGACGAGAAAGCCAGGCCAAGAGGACAAAAAAAAAGGACCGTGATGAGGAAAGGGGTGGAACCAAAAGCATCAAAAAGGGTAAGCAATACACCAAAGCAGAGCGTGCAACATATAAGGCGACCAAACAAGAAGGTAGGACGTCAACATTGAATGAGGTTGTAAAATTGGGGAACCCCACGGAATGAGAGAAAATGCACAAGGGCATTCCGCAAAACCTCATCAACGAAAGAAAGAAAAATATGAGGTATACATGATGTGGTTTGACGAACCTTGAATGGAAAACTTGCCGGAAGGATGCGCAAGTAAAGGCAATCCAACATGCTGCTTGAAAAGGCACCCGCAAGGAGGATCGGAATGATCACCAACGCAATAAGGGGCATCCACGCGTGGGTTTTGTTAATGGAAACCAACCACCCTCACAAAAGGCAAAAGTCGCCTGGGTCGAAAAGCCCAAACAGGTTTCGGAAAACCTTTCAGATCGTGTAATGGAGGACCAAGGGAATTTGGCACGGGCTGCGACAGTGATGGGGTAGTCTATACGACTGCTCCTCCAATAAGTAGGTAGTTCCATAAAATTCAAGGAAACAACTCTAGCAACGCCTCTACCATGCACCGGTGGTAAGGATCCTCGCCACATCAGCTGGGGAAAATAAATGAAGGTAGTAGGACACTTTTCCGGTAACTCAACAGTCTATGATGAGAACAAACTTGGGATTAAAACGAAAGTCAGGAGAAATCATACTAGGGCAAGTCAGTAGGGGCGAGGAAGATGACCCTAGGAAGTGACAAGGCATAATCTGCTCAAGGGCTA
Source organism: Tuber umbilicatum (assembly GCA_003313605.1). Lineage (NCBI taxonomy): Eukaryota > Fungi > Ascomycota > Pezizomycetes > Pezizales > Tuberaceae > Tuber > Tuber umbilicatum. Next base: position 19,031 of record QLOI01004307.1, on the reverse strand, counting down.
TTATCGGATGCATTGGGGACAAGGCTCTAGATTTGCTTCTCCAGGACATAGTTCTCCTATAATTGATTTGGTGGTACCAACGTACAAATTCTGTGACATATATGATGTCATGAAATAAGGGTGGAGAACAAGCGCCGGAAGGATAGAACATAGTAATCGGCCAGGCCTATAAACCAGATGGGAATACTATGTACCTATCTAGACGATCGTGGATACCCCCCAGACAGGACCTGCAGGTTGTAAAAGCAGGATGAGAAGGAACCCTTCGGCAAGAGGTAAAGACCGCTAGTAGTGGGCTGCCTGATGACCAAAATTTAGCAAGGGAAAAAGGGCATGCAAGCCAATAACCTCTCGCTCTGGCCTGGAGTGTTGGTGAAAGGCCAAAGAGACCAGGTTAAAAACACTATCCAAGAAAAGGCTAACAGGAACTAGTTTGGCTGAGGAGGGCTGATTGACCGAAACTATGCCAGCATGGTCTCAAAGATCGACAAAGGTCTCACAAACAGAAGGCAGATACGGTCATTGAGGTCCGCAAGAGGGCAAAGACACCTCGACCCAGACCATTAAATTGCCTAGAAGGTACCGCACACATCAAGAGGCAAGTAAAATGAATCTAGTTTTGCGAGTTATTTGATTCTTGTTCTAATATCATCCAAATCAATGCTTGCCTGGTACAAGTATATGATAGTGTCTATAAAACGAGACCAAACCTGACAGAAATCCTACGCTTCAATGGTTCTGCCACTGTAAGTGATGGACCACATTTTACGCTTACAATTTTGTTAGAGATCGGAATAAACTTCTACCAATAAGAAATCGGCTGCGAAATTGCAAATGCAGGAAACTACGACCTTATTATTGCTTTTTAGTGGTGTGAGAAACACCACATGACAAGTATTGAAAACGCGGTGTTACGGGTAACCAACTCGGAGCTCAGTATAGGAAGGTTAGGCGATTTAATTGTGCGATAACGCAGTCGTGACAAGAAAGCGTCGTATTTCAATCGCTAATATTCGCTTTCGCTACAAACTACTAAGAGTATGAAGTGTAGACAATAACTGGTTATATTAATAAGATCTCTTCTCAGTTGCCGTCGGTCTAATAGCTGGGGAGAAACTCTAATATTAATATCCGGCTTTTGTTCCCGCGGACGGTACTGTTAGGCATATGCTGCTCCAATAACCCCATAGAGCACCGATGTAGGGCCCGGGTGTCGCCTGCAGTACAGTGTGAAGTTGCTAGTTACCGGAAAAAAATCCCGAAATTGGCAGGTTCCACGTAATACCAGATACCTCGTCGCCGTCCATCTGACAGGAAACTCATTGCGGGATATATGAGAGGTGTAGTGTCTACTGCTCATGCAGCGGGAATCCTGTATATGATACGAATGATATCTGCGTGAGTGGAAAAGCATACACAATCAGAAAACAATAATGCATCATGTAGACTGACTACAAATAGTGATAGGTCTGCTGTTAGGCATATGCAATTCCAACACCCCCCTCTGGCCCCAATATAGGGCCTCGAGGTCGCTGCAGTACTGTGTGAAGGTGGTAGTTACCACAAAAAATCGCATAATTGGCAGCATCCCCATAACACCATATACGTCGTGGCCGTCCGTCCGACCGGAAGCTGTTCACAGAATAAATGAGAGGCATCATGCGCCCCGCTGGTACAACTGGAATCCAGTATATGATACAAATAATATCTGCGTGAACCGAAAAGTGTACCAAATCAGAAAACAATAATGCTTCACGTTGACCGACTACAATTTAGTCATAGGTCTGCAAAATGGATGGGAGTTAGGGAGACGTAGCTGCAAGATCTTTCTCACTAGGCAAATCAAAGAAGCGATGGAGCACTAAGCCTACCAACTCTACGTAAAGATAATGAAGTCATGCCTCTGTGTTGTCACCATTGTCTGATATTGAGACTGATCACCTTAATAACAGAGGAAGAACAGGTATGTTTGCATTTGGACGGCAGACTCAGACTAAGTTCATATGGCAAAGGCAACGTTTACTTCTGACTGGTGGAGGCTCGCGCACCCTCTGGAGATGGAGCAAAATTAGGACGAACAACCAGAAACGAGAAATTATTCAGGGTCTACGAGTCTTCGCACTTAAGATTGATAAGACGAAAGACTAGTAGTTGTTGCGGAGGAACTTAGTTAGTATTGGTATCAGATGTACTGGCCGCGGAAACTCACGTGGGATATAAATATAAGGGTTCCTCCCCAGCTATTAGACAAAACAGCAGCGGAGAAGAGATCTTATCAATATAACAAGTTATTACATACCATTCGTACTCCTAGTAGTTTTAGCGAAAAGAGTATTAGCGATAAATTTAAGACGCCTTCCTGACACTACTCCGTTATTGAACACTTAAGACGCTTAACCTTACTTTAATGAGCTCTGAGTGGTTACCTGTAAGGCTTTAGTAATAGTCACTCTGTCACTGAGGCACGATCGACACAAACGGTGTCAAATGATCACCACAATACTTGCTATTATTCTTTGTTATTACCCTTTCTTCATCTTAGGAAACACACCGGATACCCAGCACATATCTGAATCCCTTCCTGGGTATTTAACAATCCCTAGGGACGAAGACGATTACGACGATTTCAGGCCAGAGAAGCAAGGTAGCATTACACTAGCTTGTTCTATCGAATCTCCGGTAGTCAGACAAAAGAAAAAGTGCCCCAAAACGGTGGAGCAGCGAAAACCTTATCTTGTCAAAAAATCACTAATGTCACTTATTTGGAAACACCCCTCTGGTCAAATTATTCTCAACTTGGACAACAAGAATACTTCTACAGCACTGGCAACAAGAGCCCCTCGTGGCTTGTAACCGTACGTCGTGGATCCAATACGATGTCACTTGCGTCGGATACGCCGTAGGATTAAGGCTAGTAGGTGAATCCGTCTACAGTCAAAATCCTGTGTGACATAATTGAAAGGGAGGGTTGAATTACTGAATGATTCCTTGACTACCACGAAATGGACAATTCAAAGTCAAGCCCTGAAAACTACCCAGAGATGGCATTAAGGATTATAGGAGAAGACGAAATCATTGGAGAAAGCTTGGATGATGATGGAGTTGACCAAGTTTCAACTACAACGTCTGAACCACAACCAGTTCCCGGAAGTTACGTGCTTAGTCGAAGCGGAACCCCTGTTGTACGGACTCCATCAAGGGTAGACAAAAGGCGATCACAGTCTAAGATGATGGGTTTGGTAAAACCAACCCCTGGAGGACTAACGAAACTGTCGCTCAGTTTCCTCAAAGAATACTCTACCCCACTCCAAGGACCTCAAGGTAAGGCCCCACAAACTGGGAGATATTTCATGACCGCGCTTGATTCGGTAACAGGATGTATTAACCGGGCGGCAAAGGAAACCCAAGATCGACAGCACATTGCCTTCAATACTCTCTCAAACTCCCAACAACGCCTAGTGGCAGACTTGGAAGATGTTCAGATGAGTGTTAAGGAAGGAGAGGAACTAGTCGATGTGGAGGTAGAACATATCCAGAAGATCCTAGAAATGGTTACTTCAGCACTTGGTAAAGCTTGGGACCAGTCCGAGTGGAGACGAATAAGCGAAGAAAATGAGATTCAGCAGCAGCAGGAGCGACAACAAGAAGTTCGCCAGCAATTGTATAGCAACATAGGGACAACTGATGCACAACCACTCGCACGAGACCTCTTATTAGTAAAGGAAGTCAATACCTTACAATCACACCATGACGAATTGGTAAGGGAACTAGCTACTTAAAAGGAACAAAACGAGGATGTGAGATCACGAATAGCAAAAAAGCAGCATGTCAACAGATAATTCGAAGCTCGGAAGGATGCAGAAATCCGTGAATTGAAAAGACTAATGGACAATTTGTTGGCACAGGATAATCAACGACCATCAGGTGCCAACCAAGTAGGAAGCAGTCCACCTCAGATCCCAGCACCGAAGGATAGCCAAAATTCACAAGATAATCAGAAAGGAAAAGGAAAGGCCTCTCGACGACAAGAATCGGAAGCAGGGCCTAGTGGTAGAGGACAAGGACCGCCGCATGGTCCCAGAGATAACCCAGGGCATCCTGCAGACGACGACAATGATGGCGACAGCACATCAAGTAGTTCTTCAGACGGCGAAAGTTACGCGGACACCGATAAAGACCGACGAAAGTGGAAACAAAGACAACTATGAGCCAGGCGAGGAATGACGCCCAAGGAAGACCTGGACTACGAACGAATGCAACTGCAGATAGAAGTAGTAAGCAAAGGACTGGCCAGTACAAAAAAGAAAGAAGTCACACCACCACAAATCTTCGAAGGAAAAGACTACCAAAACATGAAGACTTGGTTACTCCAATGCGAAGATTATTTCCGGCGAAATCCAAACCATTGGAAAAAACATATGGATAGAATACAGTATGCTATCAGTCGGCCAAAAGGAGAGAACCTTGCGCACTTCACAAATTGGTATCGATGCGCAATGACCCGTGAACTAGGCCACAAGAAAATTGAAGGGCTCATCCATTGGCAACGTTTCTGTCAGGAAATTACCAATCAATACGCTAGTACCAAAGAGGACCGAGAGGCCCTACGAGATATGGATAAGGTTAAATACGAGGGAAAGATTTCTACCTTCTTATTAAAAATGGAGAACCTCAACATCAAGCTAAATTTAGCCGGTATTGCGTGGCGATGAAAGCTAGAGGAAAAGGTACCACTACAAATACTGGAACGGCTATCCTTGAAAAAATATAATCTCGATGAAGAATGGTTAAGTGCACTAAGGAAATGTCATGAATGTTATGAAGAATGGAAACTGGATCACCGGGTTTCTTCAAGAGAGATCCACATCAAGACCACAAAAAGAAAGGATCGTGATGAGGAAAAGGATGGAGCCAAAATCATCAAAAACCGTAAGCAATACACCAAAGCAGAGCGCGCAGCATGGAAGGCGGCCAAACAAGAAGGTACGACCTCAACGTCAAATAAGGCTGAAAAATTGGGAAGTCGCACGGAATAGGAAAGCATGCACAAGGGTATTACAAAAAATCTCATTGAGGAAAGAAAGAAAAATATGGGATGGACACTACGTGGGTTAACAAACCAGAAATGGAAAACTTACCGAAAGGAGGCGCAAGAAACAGCAATCCAAAGGGCTCTTGGGAAAGGTACTCGTATGGAGGATGGTAATGATCACCAACGAAATAAAGGACATCCACGAGTTAATTTGCTTAATGGAAACCAACCACCCCCACAAAAGGCACAGGTCACTGGTTTCGAACGGCCCACACGGGTTTGGGAAGACCTTTCAGATCATGAAATGGAGGACTAGAGGAATTCGGGACCGACGGCCACGGCGATCGGGTAGTCTATGTGACTGGTGCTCCAATAGGCTCGCAGATCTATAGGAATCGAAGAAAACGATGTGAGGAAAACCTCTAGCACATGGTGGTGGTAAGGACCCCTGACAAATGCACGGGGGAAAATCAATGATCATAGTCGGACCCGTGTTCCGGAAACTCAAAGGTCTCCAATAAGGACCACGTGGGATTAAAACGAAGTCAGGACAAATCATATTAGCGAGAGTTAGTAGGGGCGAGGGAGATGACGGTGGGAGTAACGAGGCATACTTCACTCAAGAGCCATCATTGGATGCAATTGAGACAAGGATCTAGACTTGCTTCTCACGAGCACAGTCTCTCTCGAATTGCTCGGACAGTACCGACGTATGAATTCTGTGACGGATATAATCTCATGAAATGAGGGTGGAGAACCAGCGCGGGAGGGATGGAAGATGGTAATCGGCCAGCCCTATGAACCCAATGGTACTACCATGTAGCTATCTGGACGAGCATGGATACCCCCCAGAAAGCACCTGCAGGTTGTAAAGGCAGGATGAGAGGGAACCCTTCAGCAAGGAGTAAAGACCACTAGTAGGGGGCGGCACGATGACCAAAAGGTTGTGGATGAAAAAGAAGGTCACGCAACCCAATAACTGCTCGCTCTCTCCTCCAGTCTTGATAAAACGCCAAAAGACCAAGATAAGATCCCTATTAAGGAAAAAGCTAACAGGAACTAGTTTGGCTGAGGAGGTCTTATTCAATAAAACAATGCGGGCGTGGTTTCAAACATCTACAAAATGTTTCTAAAATGAAAGGCTAACACATTCGTTGAAGTCCGGAAGAAAACAAAGACACCGTGACCAAGACGATACAACAGCCTAGCAGGTATCACACACATCGAAACGAAAGGAAAAAGAATCCACGTTCGCGTGTTATTAGATTCTGGTTTAAACATCTTCGTAATCAACGCTCGTCTCGCAAGAGAATACGATATTCCCTTTAAGCCAAGACAAAATCCTATAGAAATCTTTGGATTCAATGGCTTAGCCACTGAAAGTGGCCGAAAAAATTTCACTTGCCCAATTTTGTTAAAGATCGGGACTAACTCCGACCGATCGGAAATCTCCTGTGAAATTGGGAATGCTGAAAACTATGACCTTATTATTCCTTTCGGGTGGTGTAAGGAACACGATTTGATAAATATTGAACCACCTGAAAATTAGTATTATAGCGAAAATTCTTGTCCGCAACACGAAGTCGATGAAGGATTAGGGGATATGTGTGAGTATGACGGAATGGTAGTTTTTGATCAAAATGCACAGGTCATAGGACGAATACAGTGAAAGGACGAACCAGTCGAAGACATCATACATAAAATCCCCAAACAATACCACGATTATGTTCAACTATTCGAGGAGGAAGTTGCTACGCAAATCTCTCATAGAAAAAAATGGGATCATGCCATCAGAATTAAGGATGGGGAACAACCACCTTGGAGACCAATTTACCCGTTACCGGCAATGCAACTAAAAGAGCTTAGGAAGTACTTGGATGGAATGCTACAAGAGGGGAAACTCCGACCAAGTCAATCACCGGCTGGTGCCCCTATTCGTTTGGTTCCAAAAGCGGATGACAAACTTCGATTAGTAGTCGACTACCGAGGGTTGAACTCAGTTACCATCGCGGATACATACCAGATACCTATCATGAGGGAACTCAGAGCTCATGTGGAGGGATCCCAGATTTTCTCCAAGATAGACCTTAAAAAGGGGTACTACTTGGTACAAATAGCCGAACGAGACGAATGGAAAACAGCTTTCTGATGCCGTTGCAGCCATTATGAATACAAGGTAATGCCTTTCGGATTACCTAACACGTCCGCTACTTTCCGATCAATGATGCATGATATACTTCGTGAATTTTTAGACCTAGGAGTTGTTGTCTACTTAGACGACATCCTGATATACGCGGAAAACGAGGAGGACAATATTTAGTTGGTTAAAAATGTTTTGCAAAAACTAAAAGAAAACCAGGTAGCAGTCAACCTAGAGAAATCAATATTTCATGTCGAGGAAGTTGAATTTCGCGTTTACATCATCAATACTGAAGGAGTGGAAATGAGCAAGAGAAAAGTCAAGTCCATAAGAGAATGGAAGGCTCCGACTTCAGTTCAAGAAGTCCCAGTTTTCATCAGATTTGTAAATTTTTATTAACGTTTTATGTAAAATTTCTCCGTGATTTGCAAGCCTATCACGGAAACCCTAAAAGGCGACCCAAAAAACTTTTATTGGGGCACTGAACAGACAATGGCCTTTGAAATTTTGAAGGAAAAATTCGTTACCGCACCCATACTTGGTTATTTTCTTCCTGGATTAGACACAGTGGTAGAAGCGGATGCAAGCGATTTCACCCTTGGGTGTGTTTTGTCACAATTTCAAGACAAGAAACTCTGTCCGGTTTCGTTACATGCACGAAAATTGAACTCCGCGGAATGGAACTATGAAATTCACGATAAAGAATTACTACCAATAATGGAAGCATTCAAGGAATGGAGACACTACCTCTTACGTACCCAAAAACCTGTTACAGTTTATACGGACCACCAAAATCTGCAACATTTTCTTACTACAAAAAAATGAAATGGAAGGCGGATCCGTTGGGCACAACCGCTAGTGGAGTGTAATTTCACAATCGTATACCGACCCGGCACAAGAGGAGAGAAACCTGACATCCTAAGTAGAAGGCCGGAGTACCATCTAGAGGACGGAGCTGCGCATAGCAGGCAGTCTATTATAAAATCGGAATATTTTCATATCTTGCTGACGTCAGCAGAGATCGACGAAGATGAAGGGATAGAGACAGAGGAGGAGTTGCCAAAGCTTCACAACATACGCATCAAGATATCGAGCAAAGCAGCTATGATGCCAACTAAAGGACCAAGAATGGCTGCCGGTCACAACCTCAATGCATTAAACGATGCCCCGCTTCGGGCAAAAGGACACCGGCTGGTGGGGACAGGCTTAGCTCTCAGTCTACCACAGGGAACATACGGCAGGATTGCCTCTCGCATTGGGCTGGCCAGTAAGAATGGAGTTGAGGTGGGAGCCGGAGCCATTGACGCAGATTACACAGCCGAACTAAAAGTACTATTACGAAACCATATTTTCAAGGACTATCAAATAGGGAAAGGTGACCACATAGCGCAACTGATAGTAACCCAAATCGATAACTCTGAATTGATGGAGGTCCGGGAGTTAGATAAGACAGAACACACAGGCCAAGGGTTTGGACGCACAGATTTCATTCCAACACGTACACTAGCGACGGAAACGGCTTTGGTTATGAAAATTATACTACAAGCAGATGCAGAAACTAAAAGTTAATTCGACAAACCGGACGAACTACACAACCCCTAGTCAAAACAGGATATAGTTTTGATGTCAAACTCCACACTTGCACAAATAGAAATGAAGGTGTTCGCTACCGAATTCCTTGACCAAGTCCTAGCAGCTGCGGAACAAGAGAAAGATTGAAAAGAACGAAAAGGGAAATTGGAAGCGTTGGGAGGAAACAGCGGGACGTTACTGAAACAGTGGAAAACAATCAAAGGGTTTCTATATTACAAAAACCGGCTCTACATGCGCGACAACGAATAGCTGCGGACCGTAATCGCGAAAGGATGTTATGATTCTAAAGTGGCAGATCATTTTGGACAAGAAAAAACTCTAGAAATAATCGTGCGAGATTTTTACTGGAAAGGATTGGCTAACTGGATAAATGATTACGTACGATCATGTGATGAATGCCAACACAATTAGTCTCCACGTTACGCCTGGTACGGATAATTACAACTACTACAAGTCCCTTACGCGGCTTGGGCGTCGATATCTGCAGATTTTATAACACACCTACCAAAATCACAAGGACACAAACAAATTATAGCTGTAGTAGACCGATTCACCAAAACGGCCCATTTCATTGGTCTACACCAAAATGGGGCGGCCGAAGATGTCGTCAAATCCTTCGTGCGGGATGGATGGAAACTACACGGGTTGCGAACCGAGATAGTATCGGAAATGGACGCAAAGTTTTCCGGAGAATTGTGGGAATCCCTGACTAAGCTGTGGGGAATAAAGCGAAAAATGTCAACCGTGTACCACCCGCAAACTGACGGATAAACTGCGCAGACCAACCAACTACTGGAAAGTTACCTACGAAATTTCGTCAATTACGATCAAAACCATTGGTATCAATTACTCCTGTTAGCAGAACATGCATACAATAACTCAGCCACAAACAAACATAAAATGTCACCATTTTTCGCAAACTATGGGTTCCACCCACAGACGGAGTGGATGAAGGAAAGGGGGGCTCAAAATCCAGGAGCCACGATATACGCTAATAGGATGAAAGAGATACACCAAAAAGCAGCTAAAACATTGCAATGTACCAGGGAAGCCATGAGGAAATATAATGATAAAAAGGCGATCAAACAACCAGATATCAAATTTAGCGATAAATTGATGTTAAATGCAAAAAACATCCACTCGAAACGACCATCAAAAAAGTTAAGTTCTAAGCGTTATGGGCCTTTCGAAATCCTGGAGAAAAGAGTCCGTTCATCATACAAACTAAATATTTCCGACCATTGGCAGGTTCATTCGGTATCCCACGTACAACTACCGTAACCGTACCGAACTTCGATCGGTGCAGGACGAGAGCAACCCCCACGAAACGCTGCGGAAATCGAGGACGATTCGGAATAGGAGGTTGAGGAAATAGTGAAGAGTAAAATAATCTCATGCACTAGAAAGGTCCATGGACAAAATGTTCGGATGCGTGAATCATGGTATTTTGTGAAGTGGAAAGGTTGCGTAGAGGATGAGAACACCTGGGAACCACCAGAGAGTATGTACCATGCTCAGGAGTTGGTGGAAAGCTTTCATAGAGAAAATCCGGAAATGCCAAGTAGGGCAGAGGTAGAATAGTATGAAAGGTTCTCCTGCCTGGCCAAGTAAACGTAGAAGGTTTTTTACCCTACAGTGTGGAGTTCTAGAAAGAATAGAGAAAAATTAAAAAGACTCATGACAAGCTTATGGAGGAGGGAGCTCATGTTAGGCATATGCAATTCCAACAGCCCCCTCTAGCCCCAATATAGGGCCCGGACGTCGCCTGCAGCACGGTGTGAAGTTGCTAGTTACCAGCAAAAAATCGCATAATTGGCAGCATCCCCATAACACCATATATGTCGTCGCCATCCGTCCGACCGGAAGCTCTTCGCAGGATATATGAGAGGGGTAGTGTGAACTGCTCATACCACTGGAATTCAGTATATGATACAAATGATATCTGCGTGAGCGGCAAAGCCTGCCAAATCATAAAAAATAATTCTTCACGTTGACCGACTACAATTTAGTCATAGGTCTGCAAAACGGACGTGAGTAAAGAAGACGTAGCTGCAAGATCTTCCTCGCTAGGCAAATCAAAGAAGCGATGGAGCACTAAGCCTACCAACTCTCAGTAAAGATAATGCAGTGATGCCTCTGTGTTGTCACAGGTGTCTGATATTGAGACTGATCTCCTCAATGACAGAGGAATGACTGGCATGTTTGCATTTGGGCGGCATACTCGGACTAAGTTCTTATGACAAAGGCATCGTTAACTTCCAACTGGCGGGGTCTCGCACACCCTCAGGAAGACGGATTATTCATAGCCGAATGATCAGAATCCTGGAAGTATTTAGGGTCCACGAGTGTTTTCACTCAGGATTGATAAGACAAAGCACTAGTCGTTTCTGCGGAGGTACTTAGTTAGCTTAGGTATTTGATGTACCAGCCCCGGAAACTCTAGCGTGATAAAAATACAAGAGTTCCTCCCCAGCTATTAAACAGACAGCAACGGAGAGGAGATCTTATCAATATAATAAGTTCTTATCTACACTTCATTCTCTTAGTAGTTTTAGAGAAAACAACTATTAGGGGGTAAATCAAGACACCATCCTGACACTACTCGGTTATCGAACACTTACAAACGCTTTACCTTACTCTATTGAGCTCTGAGTTGATTACCCGCAACAGGTGAATCTAATACCTATACTAACTAAATACCTACGCAACAACGACTATTCTTTCGTCTTATCAATCCTAAGTGCGTTCACGCATAGACTCTGAATAATTCCCCTCTTCTGGGCATTCGGCTTCTTGTACTTCGTCTTCCTGTGGGTGTGGGAGACGCCTTCCGGCAGAAGTAAATGATGTCTTTGCCATATGAACTTAATCTGAGTATGCCGCCCAATTTTCAAACATGCCTGTCGTTCCTCTGTTAGTGTGGTGATCATTCTCAATATCTGACAATGGTGATAACACAGTGGCATGACTGTGTTATCGTTAGGTAGAGTTGGTAGCCTTAGTGCTCCATCGCTTCTTTGATTTGCCTAGCGAGAATGGGCTTGCAGCTACATCTTCTTAACTCCCCTCCGTTCTTGTGAACCTATGACTATTTGTAGTCGGTCAACGTGAAACATTATTGTTATCTGATTCTGTAGGCTTTTCTGCTCAGGCAGATATCACATGTATCTTATACTGGACTCCAGCTGCATGAGCAATGCACACCACCCCTCTCATATATCCGGCGAACAGCTCCCAGTAGGACGGAGGCGACGACATATATGGTGTTACATGGAAGCTGCCAATTTCCCCATTTTTGCTCATAACTCGCAACTTAATACTGTACAGCAGAAGACTTCCGGGCTCTATGTCTGGGCCAGAGGGGGGTGTTGGAATCGCATATGCCTAACACGAGCTCCCTCTTTTAAAAGCTTGTCCTGAGTGTTTCTTTCTTGAATTTCCTTTCTTCTGTCTAGAACTCAATATCCTAGGCTAAAGAACCTTCCTCATTTGCTTGGCCACAGCAGGAAAACCTTTAATACTATTCTACCTCTGCCCTACCTGGCATTTCCGGGTTATCAACTTGAAAACTCTCTACCAGCTCCTGAGTGTGTTCCATACTCTCTGCTGGCTCCCAGGTGTTCTAATCCTCAGATCAATCTTTCCATTTCACAAAATACCTTAATAGACGTATCCGAACATTGCGTCTGTGAACTCTCCTGGTGTATGAGATTATTTCACTCTTCACTATTTTTCCACACTCACATTCCAAGTCTCCCTCAATTTCCTCAGCGGCTTCTGGGGGTTGCTCGCATCCTACACGAATTGAGTCTGGGTAAGGTTCCTGTAATGATAAATGGAATACCGGCTGAATATGCCCAAGGTCGGAAATATTTAGTTTGTACAATGAACGGCCTCTTTTCCTCTGGATTTTGAATGGCCCATGAAGCTTAGGACTTAACCTTTTTGATGCTTGCTTGGAGTGGATGTTTTTTACATTTAACATCACCTTATCGCTAATTTTGATATCTGGTTGATCCATCATCTTTTTATGAAAATATTTCCTCATGGCTTCCCTGGTACGTTCCAAGATTTTCGCTACTTTTTGGTGTATCGTTTTCATTCCTTGTCCTTTTATCATGACGCTTGGATTTTGTGCTTCCCTTTCCTTCATCCATTTCGTCTGTGGGTGAAAACCATTGTTGGCGAGGAATGGTGACATTTTATGTAAGTTCGTGGCTGGGTTATTGAATGCATGTCCCGCTAATGGGAGCAATTGGTACCAATCGTCCTGATCGTGGTTGATAAAATTTCGCAGGTATCTTTCCAGGACTTGGTTGGTCCTCTCGGTTTGTCCGTTAGTTTGTGGGTGGTATGCAGTTGACATTTATGGCTTTATTCCTAACTGCTTACAAAGTGATTCCCTGAATTCTCCGGAAAACATTGCATCGATGTCTGATACTATCTTGGTTGGCAACCCACGTAGTTTCCATACTCCTTACAGAAAGGATATGGCTACATCCTAGGCCGTTGCATTTTCGTGTAGTCCGATGAAATGGGCCATTTTGGTGAATCCATCTACTACAACCATAATTTTTGAATGTCCTAGTGACTCCGGTAGATGTGTTATATAAGCGGTAGATATTGACGCCAAAGCCGCGTAAGGTAATTGTAGAGGTTGTAACAACCTCTACCTGTCATTTCGTAAAGATTTATTATGTTGGCATTTGTCACATGATAGTACATAGTCATTTATCATTTTGCCAAACCTACCCAGTAAAAAGGGCACATGATTATTTCTACGGTTTATTCTTGCCCGAAATATCCTGCCACCTTAGAATCATGGCATCCTTTCACAACCACAGTTCGCAGCTCTTCCTTGTCGGGTAAGTAGAGCCGGCTTTTGTATTATAGAAACCCTTTGACTGTTTTCAATTGTAATCGTAATGTCCCCCCTTCTCGTTCTATGGCTTCCAACTTTCTTTTTTGTTCTTTGCATTCTTTGTCTTTCTCCGCAGCAACTAGGACATGGTCAAGAAATTCGATAGCAAACACCTTCATTTCTATCAGTGCTAGAGTGGTGTTTGAGAACAAGATCATTTCCTGTCTTTACTGGGGGTTGTGTAGTTTGTCTGATTTGTCAAACTATTAATTTGTTCCTGCATCGGCTTGCAGTATACCTTTTTTTTAGTCATTGCTGTTTCTGTTGCTAGCATTTGTATTGCAATGTAATCAGTGCTTCCGAACGCTTGGCCCGCGCGCTCTGTCAGACCTAACTCCTTGAGCTCCATCATTTTGGAGTTGTAGATTTGAGTTACTATCAGCTGCGCTACGCAATCCGATTTGCGTATTTGATAGTCTTGGAAGGTATGGTTTCGCAATAATACATTGGGTTCGCCAGTATAATCCGCATCGATGACTCCGGCTCAAACATCAACTCCGTTCTTACTCCCTTGTCCACATCGAGACGCGATTCTTCCGTATGTTCCTTGTGGTAGACCGCCAGCTATGCCTGTATTGATCAGCAGCTATCGCTTTGTTAGAAGTGGGGCATCATTTAATGCATAGAGGTCTTGACTACCTGCCATTTGTGATCCCTTCGTTGGTATTGAGGCTACTTTGCTCAATTTCTTGATAATTATATTGTGAAGCTACAGCAATTCTTCTTTCATCTCAATCCCTTCATCTTTGTCGCTCTCAGCTGATGTTAAAAAGCTTTGAAAATGTTCCAGCTTTAAAATAGACTGTTCCCTATGCGCAGCTCCCACCTCTAGATGGTACTCCAGCACTCTACTCAAGGCGTCAGATTGTCCTCCTTTTGTACCTGGTCAGTATATCATTTTGAAATTATATTTTGCCAGCACGTGTGTCCAGCGGATTTGTCTTCCATTCCAGTTCTTCATAGTGAGAAAATGTTGCAGATTTTCTTGGTCCGTATAAACTATAAGTTGTTTTTCAGTGCCTGAAGGGTAATGTCTCCATTCCTAGAACGATTCCATTATCGCTAGTAATTCCAAATCATGAATTTCGTAGTTTGGTTCTGCGTAGTCTCATTTTCATGAATGGAACGCCACCGGATGGAGTTTCTTACCTTAAAATTGTGACAGAACGCAACTGAGGGCGAAATTGCTTGCATCCATATCCACTACTGTGTCTAGCCAAGGATGGAAATGACAGAGTATGGGTGCGGTAGGGAATCTTTCCTACAAAATTTTGAAAACCACGTTCTATTCAGTGCCCCAATGAAAGTTTTTTGGGTCACTTTTTTAAGGTTTCCGTGATTGGCTTGCAAATCGCAGACAATGTTTGAATGAAAGGTCGTTAAAAATTAGCAAATATGCAGAAGACTTGGACTTCCTTAACTGAAGTGGGGTCCTTCCATTCTCTTCTGGACTTAACCTTTCTTTCACTCATTTCCACCCCGTTGGTATTGATGATGTAAACGAGAAATTAAACTTCTTTGACATGAAATATCCATTTTTCTAGGGTGACTGCTGGCTGGTTCTCTTTTAGATTTTCCAGAACCTTTTTAAGCAGCTTAATATGGTCTTTCATGTTTTCCGTGGATATCAGGATGTCATCTATGTAGACAATAACTCCTTGGTCCAGTAATTCACTAAGTACATGTATCATCATTGATTGGAAAGTAGCGGGCGCATTAAGTAATGCGAATGGCATTACCATGTACTCGTAGTGGCCGTAATGACATCAGAACGCAGTTTTCCATTTATCTCCTTCATCTATTCGTACCAAGTGGTACGCATGTTTGAGGTCTATCTCAGAGAAAATCTAAGATCCTACCACTCAGTCTCTGAGTTCCCTCATGATAGGTATCGAATATCTGTCGGTGATGGTAACTGAATTCAAACCACGCCAATCAACTGCAAGTTGGAGTTTGCCATCTACTTTTTGAATGAAAAGAATAAGAGCGCCGGGAGGTGATTGACTTGGTCGGATTTTCCCTTGTTGTAGCATTTCATCCAAGTACTTTCTAAGTTTCTTTCGTTGCATTGCTGATAACGTGTAAATTGAGCCCCTAGCCGGTGCTTCACCATCCTTAATTCTGATGGCATGATCCCATTTTCGCTCCGCGGACATTTGCATGGGAGGTTCCTCCTCGAATAGTTGAACATAATGGTGGTATTCTTCTGGGATTTTATGTATGATGTAGTTGACTGGTTCGTCCTTAGACTTCATTCGTCCTATGACTTGCGCATTTTGGTTGAAAACTACCACGTCGTCATACTACCACATATCCCCCAATCCTTCATTGATTTCATGGTCCGCACATCATTCTTTAGTAAAATCCCAATTCTTTGGGTTTTCAATATTTGTCATGTGGTGTTCCATATGCCACCCAAAAGGAATAATAATATAATAGTTTCCTGCATTTGCACTTTCAGGGGAGATTTCCGCTCGGTGGGAGTTTGTCCAGCTCTCTAACAAAATTGGGCAAGTGCAATGTTCCCCACCGCTTTCAAAGGCCAAGCCTTCAAATCCTTAGATTTCTGTAGAATTTAGTCTAGTTTTGTGGGGAATATCGTATTCTCGTGCCAGGCGGGCATTGATTAGGAAGATATTAGAACCAAAATCTAATAACACCTGAACCAGGATTATTTTTCCTTCCATCTCCTTGTATGCGATACCTTCTAGGTAATTGTATCATCTGGGTCCAGGGATCTTTGTCCTCTTCGAGACCTCGATGAACGTGTTTGCCTTTCGTTTTTGAGACATTGTGTAGATGTTTGAGACCATGCCCACATGGCTTTGGTCAATTAGACCTCCTCAGCCGGACTAGTTCCTATTAGCCTTTTCCTTAATAGGGTCCTGTTCTGGGTCTTTTGGTGCTTCATGAACACTCGATGAGAGAGCGAGCAGTTATTGGGTTGCGAGTTTCTTTTCCATCCAAAAGACTTTGCTCATCAGGCAGCCTACAACTTGCGATTTGTACCTCTTGCTGAAGGGATCCCTCTCATTCTGCTTTCACAACCTGCAGGTCCCGTCTTGGGGTATCCGTGATCGCCTAGATAGGTACATAGTATTACCATCAGGTTCATAAGGCTAGCCGATTAGAATGTTCTCTCCTTTCTGCGCTTGTTCTCCACCCTCATTTTATCAGATCATAGCCGTCACTGATTTCATAAGTTGGTACCGACGAATCAATTCAAGGGACACTGTGTCCGTGAGAAGTTAGTCTACACCCTTGTCCTGTGTGCATCCGATAATAGCGCTTGAATGAAGTATGCCTCATTACTCGCAATGGTCATCTCCCGCGCCGTTACTGACTCTCACTAGTTTGATTTCTCCAGACATCATTTTAATCTCTAGTTGGTCCTTATCGGAAACCTTTTGGTTTCCGCAACACTTGTCCGACTAATATCATTGATTTTCCCCTGTTGATGTGTCCAGGGTCCTTACCACCGGTTGGTTAGAGAGGTGTTCCTTGCATCATTTCTTTGATTCCTATTGACCAGCCTGCCAATTGGAGCACCTATCTTATAGAATTTCTGATCGCTATCACCGTCAGTGCCGAATTTCCTTAGTCCTCCATTTCATGATCAGACTGGTTTTCCCAAACCAGTATGGGCCATTCGATACAGGCGACTTGTGTGTTTTGTGAGGGTGGTTGGTTTCCATGAACCAAATTCACTCTTGGATACCCCTTATTGCGTTGGTGGTCCTTCCGATCCTCCTTGTAGGTACCTTTCCAAGGAGCCCATTGGATTTCCGTTACTTGCGCATCCTTCCGGCTAGTTTCCCATTTATAGTTCGTTGAACCACATCATATACAAGCCATATTTTTTCTTCGTTCGTCTATGAGGTTTTGCGGAATGCCCTGGTGCATTTTCTTTTATTCCGTGGGGTTTCCCAATTTTTCAGCCATATTCGACATTGAGGTCCTTTTTTCTTTTCTTTTTTCTTTATTTTTCCTTCATATGTTTATTGATTCTGGCTCAAAAACGTACAAGCAGCTCGCGCTATGGCATACAAAAGGCCTTAATTCCAACGCAATTACAAAGGAAACAACAAAACTCAAAACCTCAACACACCTCCGTCACCTAAACGGAAAAATATCCGCAAGCATTGCAAACGATGACTAACTAAAACCAGCAATGAAAATCCCCGACACAAACCAGCAGCGGCAGCCAGGTTAGTCGCAAAAGGACCGAACGTCAGAAGAATAAACGCGACCTGGGGGAGGACTCAAACTCCTAACTAGAAAAGAACGAATATCCAGGGGCAATAAACCTGCCCTGATGTCAAGCCTAGAATAGCGCAGTAAGATGCCACCTGAAAAGTAAAGAAATAAACAAATCCTGCAAAACCCGCCGGCTGAGTTATGTGCCAACCATACTGACCTCCTCCTCCTCCTCAGGGTCCACACCAGGACATTGGGGGCGGGAAAGGCAGATGGTAGAGTGGGCGTCATGGGGTCTACTACAATTAACACACCTGACAGTAAGATGACTGCAAGGGCGACCCCGAACACGACAAGTGGCTGTGGGGCAGGAGTGATCCCCAGTGGAGTGTCTGATGGTGCACCAGCAGCATGTGGCTGGGTTGGAGCACTTGGTACTGTGGTGGCCAAACCGATGCCAGTTTGAGCACTGGGTGAAGGAGTTGGAAGGAAGACGACGTTCAGACCTAAAGGTGGAGGAGAAGGCAGAGAGTCTCTTATTGACGAAGCTGGGTGCCTTAGGACCGGTGATTGAAATGACTATGGTCGAGGCCGCTTTATTGGCGCGGGAGTCACCAGACGTGAGCCACCTGGGGTGCTGTGTGAGGGCTAACCCAGTATTGAATGTGGTGAGCTCGGTGGCGATGGTGGCCAGGGGGTATTGCGTAGGTATGCCATGAACCAAAAGGTGTGTGGCTGGGGTGTCCAAATGGACGGTAGTGGTTCCAGGGATCAGGTGGAGGAAGGGAGAGATCCTCCTGTGGAGCGCGGAGGCCTTCACATTATCTATGGTAGTAAGAGTGACATTGCCGCCTTCGAGCGACACCGTCTGAACATAGGTGGCTGAGAGAGCTGTGTTGATACTGTTTCTGAGCAGAATGGGAGTGGAGGTGAGAGAGGAGCCATCGCGTTTGATGACAAGGCGTCTCTCTCTCATGGTGATAGACCTCTTGGGCTGTGGACCCTTAGAAGGGTCAACGGGTTTCGCCTCTGTTGCAAAAGGCTTGGGTAGGTAGGAGGGTTTTCTTTTCCTGCCTTTCCTCGCGACAGTGGCCCAGGTGGGAGGACCAGAGGAGGGTACCTGTGCAGGTGGTGCGGGAGGAGGGGGG
>QLOI01004301.1:0-24869 GCA_003313605.1 Tuber umbilicatum | reverse complement strand
GGTCCCACTACTTCCTCACCTCGCGAGTCCTGCACTTCTACATTTCTATATCCGTCCTGATAGTCCTGGGGACCTGGGCCTCCGTGATGAACTTCCTCCGCACGACGGACAGGGGCAGGGAGGTTGAGGGTGAGTTATCGTGGGGTCAACCGCTGGATTCCGTGAAGCGGTTCTTGGCGGCGTATAAGTTGCACACTCACGATCGGAGTTTGTTGGTTGCGGAGATGAGGAGAAGGAAGGTTGAGGATGTAGATAAGAGGGCGGCATATAGGCGAGCGCATGGGTTGGAGCAAGCAAGGGCGGAGGGGGGTGAGCGGGGAGTCAAGCTTGGAGCGGAGCGGGAAGAAGCGGGTAGGGTTCTTAGGCGTTTGGGTGCGGTTGTAGGAGTGGAAGAGAGCCCTGCTGGTGAGAAGGGGGGCTGGGTGGAGGAGGAAATCCGGAAGGCGGAGGAGGAGGCGGAAAATGCTGTTGCTACTAGAGTTGCTGCTGGGGCTGCTGAACAGGAGGTGGAGGGGGTGGCCGCGCCTGCTCAGGAGGTTAAAGTTGAGAAAAGGAAGAGGTCGTGGTGGTCGAGAGGTTGAGGTATTGAACATTGAGTGGGGTAGGATAGGTGCATACGCGTAGGCTTCCCTGTAAACTATCTGCTGCTATGGTGTACTGTACATCAACCAAGTGGTGCGCTGTAAGTATATACAAGAGGCACAAACTCTCCCAAGACGCTTCGGTATGATAAACACTTGGGAGACCAATTGACTAAGCAGACGACTTCTCACAAGAATACAGATGGCCAACGATCGCCAAACGTCTAGACAGCGATAATTTAACGAACCTCCCATCCTCCCCTACAGTCGAGCTATAGACAGTTAGGGCCTAGATTAATTGATTGAGTAATAGCCTTAGCTTCACCTACTCGTAGATACGAGCCTGGTGACAAAAGAAACGTGCCCCCCCCCGCAGGTTTACCATACAGAACACCAGTTTTCAATACACGCCCACGGTCCTCTCCAGCCTTCGAATACTAAAAGGCGCCACACCCTCCTGCATTCCAATCATCAACGACTTTGCGCACGACCGCACATAAACTACCGGAACACAATTACACCCCAGACAACATCCAAACAGCACACAAAATGCTGGGCAGTCCCCCTTCTAGAAGGGGGTGGCAGAAAAAGAAATAGAGCAATCACAGCTCGACAAAAAACCGTTCATTCATCCACAAGTCTCATAGAAGCACAATCAATCACTCGCCAGCAGAACCGGGGATGCTTAGAATTAGGAATGAGGAGTGGGTACATCAGATGTGCCATAGTAGCGCCGGGCACACTGAGTGGTTTTATTTTTACAGCGCGGAGATAGGGCTTGGTATGATGTGACAGGTGCGGAAGGGAAAGGGTTGTTACTCGGACCCTCTTCCCTTCTCTACCGTCCGTGCCCGAACGGGGCCGAAAGGCGGTGGGAAGTCTAGCTGTTGCCGGGGGTAGGTTTCGTGGTTGCTACAGACATACTGTAGTCCCTTCAGACTAGCTCCGAAGAGGGAGAGGAAGCGTAGTGGTGAGGGTAGCGATAGAGCCACCACCGGGGGCCCTTGGTCTGGGAGGCCCCAAGGAAATAGCAGTCGGGGGAGCAGAGATCAGCGGGGAGGAAAAGATACAAGTCCCTGGCATGTACGGACCGGACACAGCGGGGTCTTGGGGGCTGAGATTCCAGTGCC
The DNA here is from genome assembly GCA_003313605.1 of Tuber umbilicatum. NCBI lineage: Eukaryota > Fungi > Ascomycota > Pezizomycetes > Pezizales > Tuberaceae > Tuber > Tuber umbilicatum. The sequence goes on along the minus strand of QLOI01004301.1, from coordinate 23,158 downwards.
AAGAATACCCCCTGTTTCCGGTCCGTACATGCCAGGGACTTGTAGCTCACGGGGTGTATATTCAATAGAAGGGTCTGTCATGGTGGTGCGGAAGAGCCAGTCGGCTGGTTTCGGAACAAAGTGGCGGGGTGACGGAAGAATAGGTAGTGTTGGTTATAGTGGTTAATAGTGACAATTAGTTTTTTGTTTTTGATTCCAACCCGTATTATACAATCATGCTTGTTTTTCCAAGAAGTTAATTAGTGGGAAAGCCTCAGTACGCCCCCGGCACCGCGCCCTCCGCCGTAAACCGCCCGTGTCGGCCTTCGAGCCCCCTTTCTCGGCGAGACGTTCCGCCATGGGGTATACAATAGCTTGGCAAATTACAAATGTTTCATAAGATGAGGAGAAACCCGTGCTATCCATCATTGACCCGTTTGTACTGCACAAGAACGCTCACACAAAGCGGAGACATCCTTCCGTACTAAAATACAGGGACACATACAGGGACACCACAAAGCTCATTAAAAAGTACATTCCGGGGCACTCAGGCTGCCCCTTCTATCCAATAAGGAAAGTGGACCAAACCAAGCAGGAATTACTCCAAAAGAGTTCAACGACCGGGATCCCCACATGGCCACCCACCGCAGCACCAACCGGTCGATTAGACCTTTCGATCATTTGTTCCTGAGATTTCCCCAGTATATGATACCCAACGCAAGAGGCACCTCGGCTCCTGATCAGACGTCTCGGTTTGCTATTGGTAGGTTGAATGTTGTAAAATCGTTTGATCTAACCTCTTAAGAGAGGGCACCGTAATTCTCTACACCTTTCAGAAAAACCTTCTTGGCCCAAGTTCTCAAGAATCATAAAAACTCCATGAAGAATAAGCCACAAAATTTAATGCGAAATAACAAGGTACTTGTGGCTCGCCTAAGAGGGCCCGGGCCTAGGATTATGTCTAGGGCCAGGGAGTAACGATCAGAGCTGAACCAAAAATTAGAGAACTAGCCAGGTTAAAAAAAAGAGTTTGCACAACCCATAACTAAGAATGGTGCGTTCCGGTAGCAATGGAGGTGCCGGGAAACTCTCAGACACCGGAAAAGTCCAAAAATTCTGAGCGCGAGGTTTCTCGCAAACTTCCTGCTATAATGGTATCGGACCTTTCATGACACATGAGGCATCCGGAAACCTTGGGATTGTTGTTTATCTTATCGCCGAGTCATTGGGCACTTACGTGACGGGATCAATAGATAATTTTGTTATCCCCCACCAACACCGAGTTGATTTCAAACGCCTGACACGGTAAACTAAGAATATTATCTATAGACTCTAAGAGAACTCACATCTTACAAACCCACACAAATGCGCCTAAGAGAGTACATTAAACTGAATGCATGCTGAACCACTTGCCAATTCAAGTCCAAGTACCCAAACACCTCAGTGCCACTAATTAGTTCTGAGGTGTCTCAACATTTTATCACAAGCAAGGTAACCCAATGTGCCTCTTTAAGCGATTCCTACGAACTAATATCACTCCTGCAGTCTCTAAACCCAAGGCCACAAGGAGTTCATTAACTCTGCTACCTATATCACTTTATTTAGATTAAATATTCCTTGCTCTAGATTTAGATGCTTACTCGAGAGGTCCCTCAACTCTTCTGGAGTTGAGGGAAAGTCTGGAATCAATTTTCCATCCCTATCATAAAATGGCTCTAGGGGGGTGTTTTCAAGACTAGCACTACTGTTGATCCCCCGTGCAATGGAGTTGTTGGTATCCCTAAGACCAGTTATGTTGTTAGTGGCCTTAGGAAAAAAATACTATTAGATTTATATAACATAGACTTACCGGCATGAAACCATCTTAATGAGGTTCTTCACCTCTTTCACCCCCCGCTCGAGATCATTCCGAATGGTGTTCACCGCCTGCTCAAGATTCCGTAAAGTTACCATTAACTGATTACCATTGTTGAAGGCGGGAACATTTTGGATGCGAGCCACTTCAAAAGCCAAGTTGTTGAGACTTTGCAGAATAACTCCCAAATTGGGTTGTGGCAAATCTTGACCCTCAGGTTGTTCTGGAATATCTGCCATTGAAGCGAGTCACGGTCGAAGGAAGTTGGCCGGAGGAAGTTGGATGGAGGAAGTTGATTGAGGAAGTGAGATGAGGAAGTGGGATGAGAAAGCTGGATACGGCTGAGAAGAAGATGTTAAATTTAAAGGTTTTTTTTTTCCAAAATGGTTTGTGTGTTGATCTAGGAGCTGCCAGCAGTCCGGCTGTGTGCCGCTCTTCAAGACATAGAAACCGCTGCCACAAGCCTGCGGGAAGAACTCCTCAAGGGTATAGTTATAAAGAACAACTACCTGCAATGGGTTGATGAATGGTTAGTTTATGTAGGCCGGAAAATTGTTGCTAGAGGGCGTCCCATAGGAATCTAGTGGCATAGAATCAACCGCTATTACAATAAACTCAAAATAGTCAGCACAAACTTCTAGCCCTGTATAACGCGGATTTCTGTGCTCAAGGGCCCATTATTGTGGGTAGTTGTTAATACCACAAGGACATCTAGAGTTTGAGGCGGAGGAGGACTTTGGTCTCAGCCCTTGAACAAAGATCACTAAAGGATCGCACCCACCTTTCTTCACCCCTAACGAATTATGATACTTCAACCGACACTAGCGTATAAAATTACCAAAAGGTCCATCCTCTGTGGCCTCCACAACAGCGGGGAACCGAAAATGCCCCGACCCGCGCAGTGTCGACAGGGTGAGATACTATATCATGGGAACTCAGGGATATTAAAACCGGCCTGAAGGCATCTTGCGGGCGAATCTGACCCTTGTTATGCTACTAAGGTGCGGAGGTTGGTAAGACATACAATAGAAATCATTTGAGGAAAGGGGATGCTACTGATAAACTATGATTCTAGCTCCCTGTTCACAGATACGTTATGCAAGCAGGCCACGAGACAAAATGCTGCCGTTGCTTGCTTCTGCTTTGGCTCCGCCACGCTCAGGAGGAGCAATCCCCAGCTGCCGTTCTAGGTTCAGTGCCGAAACAGATTGTTGGGGAATTGGAAGATTATTGTTGATTCCGTAAATTCTGGAAGTCTAGTAGATTATTCTAGAACGTTAGAGATTTAGGGAGAGGGTTTTCCAGACATGCCTTTCCTTTGTTATCACGGGAGTGTGCAGAGGAGTGAGGGCATGCATGGGGAAACGATGTGGTGACCCATAGAGAGGATCAGGGTGCCGTGATTATTTTTTATACACACATCTGCCTTTCCCGTTAGTGTAGTGTGAGATGAAGAAGCGTCGGAGAAGAGAACCTAGTTTACCATACCTCCCCTATTCTTCCCACATAGTGCTCAAGTTCCAAGCAAATCCTCGCCATCTTCCAACAATGGGTGCGCTATTTGTCTCCCACCCTAATCCGCTCCAAGAGGTCCAACTCTAAATCCAGTATAAGCTAATAAAGCATGTCAGCTCATCATTATACCAGGGCTGTATATTACTCTACATCCAACCTTTCGAACTCTCTTATATAATAGTACACCATTTGCCATGCACATTGGACTAATTGTGATCCCACCATCCGTTTAGCCCAGTACCTAACACAGACTATATTTGCCACACTAATAGGAGCCCTAAGAACCCCACCCTACTATGTCAGTGCTCGCCAACCATGAGTGATTTACCATGGCTACTCCCGGAGGAATCCTCACTTATCCCGAACTGATTTATTACCTTTGACTGATTGCACAAACTTGTGCTTATATGAGCGATACTTGTCTGGGAGCCCTAAAAAGTCTCATATCATATGTGCTAAGCAAGCTTTATAGGTATCATACCTTACCTTGCGCAAACCCAGAGAGTAGCCACACGATTCACTCTATGCACATTATCAAAAGTAATGCTTGTGGTTCAAGTTTTTATACGGTAAACTTTCCTCCAGCACACAAAGCCCACTGCCGTCCCTCGAGGTTTGATTGTGATTCCAGGGAGGGTTTTTTCAGAGGGGGAGAAATTATGGATACGGCCAGCCTATTGGTCCATCGGGGATGACAAGTGGTACTGTACGATGTGCCAAGGGTGTGGAACACGAATAATCGAAAAAAACGGCTGCACAAGGGGTTCGGGAAAAATATGGCGAACCTGGGGGTGCAGGTCAGATCGATTGAAAACGGGGAAAAGACTTGTAAAAAAACATCGCTCAACTATTTCTGACCATAGTACTAATACTCGAGTACTATTACAGACACCCTGGAGATAGCACCCCCGTCGTGCGGGTATATTAGACCCTTGGAGCTACCAAAGAGGGAATCCAGAGAGTTTTCTACTCGAGTATAGAATATATTATTAGAGCTTAGTTAAGCTTGGCGAACCGCCACGTTCGCCACACTTTTCCCTACCCCCTTCTTACTGTACTTGTATTCCCATCGTGCATTCGGAGTGCGGTTGCTAAATTATAAAAGTGCCGGCAGGTATGTCAGAATTATGAAGACATGATGGGTGTAGTATGAAGAGGGGAATATAGCCAATGATAACAATAATGATCATGACAAGCGTAGTAACACTTGAATGAAAATGCACTGCAAGGGCAGAAGCTTGACCTGAGCGAGAATAAATTATACAAGTAATTGTAGATCCTTCTACCCACATTTGATTGTAGCGCTAAGCTGTAAATCCTTAATAATACCTGATTCCGAATACGCGATTAAAATACAAGTACTCGAGTACATCAGCGACGTGCCTTCGCCGAGCCCACCTTATCCGGAGGTGCAGGCAAAAAATAACCCAGAATTCTCGCCCATAAGAGTTAGGAAGGGAATATAATTTATGTGAAGCAGCCCAGGTCAGTGATGTTGGCCAACGCCCTTGTGTGTTGTACCGTACGCTGCTGTGCCAAGAAATAAACTTGAATAGGACGGGCAAAGGAAAGATTTCGTTAGCAGGCAGGAGAGGAGAGGGTAATAATAAAGACACATAATATGCACTCGGTTATATCTACAAAATCCTCGGTAGCGAGGGCGTCCAACCCCGACCTGCGCTCACCGTTCTATCCACAGCACTAAGGAAACACAGACAGGGATGATACATGATCTGCCGTCATGGTTAATCACTCGGTTAATGAGGGTCTTTGTCCCAAGCTGCCATCACGCGCAGGCTGCATCAAACCAGGACCCCTTCTCAGTAGCTTGCGGTGCCGCTATATGGCCCATAACACGACCTCCTTTCCTCTCTCCCTCTGCTCAAACCCAGAGATGGCTCCACAGCGGGACCCAGCTTGCCCTATTTCTACCTCCCACCCTTGCACAGCAGTCGGCAAGCACGAACACCAATGCTCCAAGCCCCTTCATCTGAAGTGTGTTTTCTTTCCAAAACACAAGTTGTTGAAAACACAGTATTCTCCCACAGCCCATTCCATATAAGAGCACACTCCCATAGCAAAATCGACACCAGAAGGCTTAGTTATTCCTATCCGTCCACCAGTCACAGGAAGACTGGCTGCTTCACAGAAGAAAATCCCTAGTAAAGATGTGGTATACCACGATGAGATTCCAGCCTTTGGCTCTCCAATGAGCGTTAGGAGAGCTGTTTGTGATGCCATAATTTTTCCTGCTTCAACCGGAATTTCGTCGCAGCGATTGTATTCGAGAGGGCTATATGGAGGGAGAGATGGAGGCTCCCGGCTGGCTAGAGGAAATCTGGTTTTTCGCCCAGTACCCTACCGATTCCTTGATCTCGATAACAGATTGCAGAATGAGGTTAAACCTAGAGAGCAGAACGTTCCATCATAATATGCCATGAAGTGAACCTCAAGGGGGTCTCCTTATTTCGGGTGCACACTGTACAGGAACCCGCGAGAAGCACACCTACCCTATACTAAACCCACCCCCAAACCTCCTCGAAAATCCAAACTTTATCTCAAAAACTACGCGCCTTCAATCCCAACCACCCAAAAGTCCCACGCATCCCCTGCCAGCCCCAGCTACAACACCAATCACCACACAACATATTTTATCAAAAACTGAAACTTGCAAAATGTCTACCTCCTCATGACTACAGAGAAAAACAAAAAACGGAACCGAACCCCCTCTCAACTACCTTACAATCATAATACCAAGTATCCAAACAAATACCAGGCCGTTTCTCAAAAGTGCACAAAGGCTCCCACCACGGTACTCCTTCAGTCAGAACACAACTCAAGATAGCCCTATTCAGATGGCAGCTTAGGCTTATTATGAATACCGTACCGTGCTCTATTTAACAGGTACTGTACTCGAGTATACAAGTACCGTACAGCACTATGTCAGCAATCCGAGACAATCACTCACTCCCCACACTCAACCGCGGAAATGGACAGAATAATAAAAAGCAAGTGGGCGGTGCACTCTTCTCAGAATTCTGCAACCCGACGCCCCATGTTCAAGTGCAAAAAATAAGAGATCGACTCAAGCTTCTCACGGGCGCAGCGGCTATTGCCGTGTTTTCCAAAGAATAAACTGATATAAAGTCTCTTGTCCCTCCCACCCCCGCGGCCCTGGCAGCCCCTCCCTCCCCCCCCTCTCTTTTATCTATCTTTTATCTATCTTTATCAAAAAGATCCCCCCCAGGTGTCATTAAAATCCATCATCAAAAATCACTCACTTTACCGAAAGTTTTTCCGGACGAGGTGAGCCAAATGGGGTGTTTTTCGAAAAGCGAGAACCACTGGACGAAATACAACACCATGCGTGTATTGATTTTACTCCTCCTGTGCGCGTTAGTGATGACCGGGGTTGCAACCGTGGAAACTGTCAGGGCAATGACTCCTCTAGCGTACTTCATCTTTTCCAATTCCCATTCCATAACCCCTACCATCCTCCTGCTTACCACTATCATGCTTTGAAAACAGCATCATCGCCCTCTCTCTGTCACTTATCGGGGCCTTCCACCTAACGATCGATATCTTCATCTTGACCTGCTCATCGCTAAATAAAATATATATAGCCATCTTATACGGCATCCTCATAGTTTGCTGGATAAGCATCTCCGGGGTAGAATTCGTCGAGGTCCGAGACCTGAGTAAGCCAGAGGGCGCCTTTAGCCTAAAAACTGGTTCCAAAAATCAGGCTGGATGCAATGTGAGGGATATGACCTTCGACTGGAAGTCCGGAAAGCCGTATGTCACTCACTGTACTTTACCTGTTGTTAGGTTCTCGATCTCTTGGGCTATGGTGTAAGTCCTGTTCCTTTTTCTTTTTTACTTCCTCCCAAAAACACAAAATAAGGTAAGATATTCTGTGAGGAAATCGAAATTATTGACTTGGTGGGACTGGGCGCACTTATCAGATTTTTATACATTGCCGCTAGTGTCTACGTCACGAAGGCGGAGAGGAAGTCTGTAAAGATGTTTGGCCCCTCAAAGGTGCAAAGAGATGATGGGATGGAAGTACCGATTGTCGATCCGCTGCCAGGTGTATACTCCGGGATAGTGATGGAAGCTATCATACGAGAGCAAGATGGAGAGATGTCAAAGACTAGCTTGGACCAGGACCACCCTAAGGGGGATACGGAGAAAGTGTTTGTTTAACACAGAAAGACTAACGATTTCAACGCATCAATGTATTAATTTCCCTACGATGTTGTGAGTATTTCTATTGGATTGTTTGGGCTCACATTTCCTCTACGAGTACTGGGGTATCGATCGATTTCTACCTATAACCTAAGGGTCTTCAGAGAAGAAGATTTTAGATGTAAACTTTTTTTTTCAAGAAATAGCTCACCACACAGCCTCTGCCCACAGACTTTATTCTAAAATCCGAATAAAACAAGAGTTCTTAGGGACCCTAACTGCGCCCTCAATAAGAGGTCAGCAAAATCGTGATTTAGCAAGAGCAAGGTAGGAAGTAGGTCAGTGAGGCACATCAGAGAAGCTCCATTCGCACCGCTCAAGGTTTCCTGCGACAGCCGAGGAAGGAGTAGATTTTCCTACAGCATCACCCCCCCCCCCCGTTAAAAGACCCGATAAAGCAAAAATCCACCCAGCCCACGCAGGAATCACCATGACCTTATCCGGCCTATAAGCGGGTTTTATAGGACTAGGCCTAGTAGAAACATCGCCAAGCGCCCCTATAACTTCTCCCACATATATTCTTAATCGCAGTTTCAAAGCTCAAGTAGGCCCCAGACCGACTCCAACTTCACGGAAGTATCACCACCGCTCAACTCGTACTCTTCACGAGGCACCCCGCTTCCATGACCAGATTAACTCACAGCCCTAATAGTCCAGCTTTCCGGAAGACCCAGGAGGGTAGCGGAGCGAGATGGGTTTTATTGTTGCGAGCACTGAGACCAGGTCACTGCTCCACATAAATAATAGGATAACCACGGACAAGTATCTATAGCCTTCAGCGTGTACTGCTCTCTTATGCTCCGCCATTATGAGAGCCTATGTGGTCCTGCTCGCCTGTCCATACTACCGTATCTCTCTGCCTTGACCTCTATTGCTAGATCAGCACTCCGCACTCCCGCGCTTCCCGCCCCGGAAGTTCTTGGTCAACATAGCCGGAGATGTCATGTTTCGACACGAAATACCTTTGGATACTTACTGGGATCCCAAAACACCCACCTCCTCTCACCTCTCAAACCCGAACTCGAAGAGCAAGCTTTTCAAAGCAGGCTTCAACCCATACAGGGAATTGATGCTTGCGCGGCCGGCCTGGGTGGCTCGTAAGCTCAACCACACGGAGTGGCAGGAAGACTTTCCGTACCAATCGTTCTGTATTTGCTAACTCCTACACTAACAAGGCATACAGTCAACCAAATTACCTTATTACTGCCGGTGCCGTACTAAAAAAATTTACAGCCAATCACTTGTAAAGCAAGAATTATTACTTTTTCTCAGAAAGAGGCTCAGGGGGCAATCCATAGAAGGCTTTGATAGGCCCGAGGGAGAACCTGTTCCGATCTCGATTTTCCTTGGTTGGCTGAAGCATTTCTGCACCATCCACCAACCTAATAATAGCAATTTCCATGTCGGGGTGGCTACGTGGGGTAAAGATTTTTGCACCGCTGCCGATGCATGGGTATTTTATTTGTACTCGTACGTGTTATTTAGAAGTCTACGGACAACCAGGTAAGTGTTTATGGTTGTTCTACTCGTAGAGCCCTTCACACCATAGCCAAGCTAAATTTAGACCACCCTCTGATTGTAGTGATATAAGTAACTCGAGTACCAAGCACAATCCTCCCGCGCCGCGGAAGGCCTCAGTAAATTTATCGTGGTGCCCGAAGAACTCGGAAACGCTCAGACTAGCGGTAGAATCCCCACAGTTAATCCTCTTCTCGATTAGAGAGAAACTCTAACTCACTTATACTTGGATTAAGGTTTGCTAGAATGTCAGACTTGCTGTCCGCATGTGAGACGGCCCCCCGTCAGTAACAAGGTATAGGTAAGACGTGGCTAGCCAATAGGGAGAGCGTTACAAGGCGGCCCTATCACTGCAAGAAGGCTGTGCTCATAGTCCCACATATCAAGCGTAAAATATTAACACAGTCAAATCATGCCGACCATACACGCTTCAACTCAACTTTGGTGATAGATGTATAAGAACCTTCCACCCACCCCCCCCCCCCAACCGAACATTTGCAATAGCGATCTATCCTGACTTTTTCAACCCTGCCCCGAAGTCACACGAAATCACACAGGATGTGCAACATCCCCCCCAGTTTCCACGGCGATGCTCGCTGGCGAGGGCAAGGCATCGCCAAAGTTACATTAATGCTATTCGTATTCATAATAGCAGTTGTCTCAATATCCACTGTCGAGATCGTCTCGACCGTAAACATCAATGCGTACCTCTCCCCCCTCCTTCCGCCTGGGAGTGAAGGCTAACCCCTCCTCCCAGTATTACGGCCACAGCCCTCGGTGTCATAACGCTCGTGCACACAGTGGTCGATATGGCCCTCTACCTCAACTCGAAGCTCAAGCCGGTCTATGTAGTCGCCATGTCCAGCATCATGTTCACCTTCTGGCTAACCTTCTCCGTCTGGGAAATCGTCGAGATGGTGTTCGTGGGGTACGACGACGGTTACGGGTTCTTCCAATGCAGCATTGTGGACCTTCAAGACTACGATGACAAGCCCTCCGACCGGTCTTGCGCTCTGCCCAAGGCTAGGTTTTCATTCTCCTGGATCCTGGTGTACGCAGCGCCCCGAGTCTCCCGAGTCTAGCCGACCCGCTGATTATTATTGACAAATCAGGTTTTTGTACATCGCGTCAATCGTCTATTCGGCGAGGGCGTTAAAGAAGGAGAAGAAGGATCGCTTCCAACGACAGGTCGACCAAGCGGTTTTGGCACTGCAGGCGGTTGCACCGCCCATCTTGGGCTGTCCTCAGTGCGGAGCGCAAATGCTTCCGCATCGTGTCTACACCGACCTGCCCACCCCCCAGTACGTTCAGGGCAATCCGGGGGTAGCGATAGCGGCGGCGGATAACGAGAAGACGCCGGTTGAGCCGACTAAGGGCTACATCTTCCCCTAAGCAGCTGATTCACAGTGCCTCCTCTGTCCCAGATGTTCCCTCGATGACTTACGATTTTAGTTTCCTTCTTTCCCTTTGTTCTTATTTCTCTTCCCTTCCCTTTATGACGAACGGTTGGATATCGTTATTCATAAGTGATCACTCGTTAGTGAGAGGATTTCACCTTTGATCTCTCACCGCTAACCATGGCGTATGATAACGCGAAGGCTTTTTCATTTCCTTTCTTCCCATTATTTGTAACCCAGATATCATACGGCATATTTATTTAGGGTTTTTTCTCTTATTCCTCCAGCCTTGCCGGTCCCATGCATCTACCCGGCGCATCAACGGCAGTTCCCGTTTCAGAACTTCCTCGCTGCCAGAAAGCCTGGTGATAACCTTTGTTCATCGATACTCGTTCAAGCGCTCTATGCGAAATGCCCGGGAGAAGATTATCTTGTTGGTGTAGGTGGCGGGCGGTTTTGGCTAATATTAACCTAACCTTCTCAGTCCTATTATCATGGCTGAGACAGTCCACATATGCACAAGTACTGTGCACAGCTTCACGCCGCAGCCAGCAAGACAATCCACAGTCAACAATTATTCCCAAAGCCCCCACATCACAGTAGGAGTACAGTACTCGAGTATCCGTAGAGCAGAATCCCGAGTCGATACGGTATCTCGAAGCCAAATGCCCCATCAGTACCCCGCAAGTTCAAACCACTACTCGTATCTTCCCCAAGTATTGACAGCTTTACAGTATCCAGCCGCATGTGAGACACCAGCCGCAGCCCACCCACCAACAAAGCCAAGCATTACACAGTATCATACTAAAAGCAGCACCACCAACACCACAATATGGTACCACACCAGCCATGCTCTTGGAACATGCGTTCCATCACATTTTGTCATTGCCGGAACTCTAGCAAAAAGCGCAAAAGCAACCCAATCAATTCTATAGACTAGCAACTGATCAGCAGTCAGTACTCGAGCACCCCATCCTCCAACCCATAAGTACCGATGACCTCTCCTTCTCCCCTCCCCCCTCCCCGCACGCTCGCCCACCGCTCACAATCTTCCGGTTCGCACCGCGAATAATTCCAGCTCTCCTCACGATCACAGCTACGCCCAATTGTAACGGTAGGATACGAGTCCACGAAATTAAAAATCCCGATAAAAAAAAAAAAATGCTGGGAAAAGCAGACACTCGCTGGGACGGCTTCCCCATTCTGCCAACCTCCATCGGCCTGGCCATCCTCTCGACCGCGACGGCCGGGATAGCCATAGCGGAAACGACCCTCACCATAAACGTTCTCGCGTATGATAATCCCCCATCTCCTTCCCACCCCTCCCTTCCGCTCCTCGCTAACAATGAACAAACAGGGCGACAGCCCTCACCCTCTCCCTCATCACCCTCATACACTCGCTAGCCGACATCTTCCTCTTCAAAAAGTCCCACCTGAACCCGGTCTACACCGTCAGCCTGTACAGCATCATCTTCACCTTCTGGCTGATCCAGGCGTCATGGGAGCTGGTGGAGGTCATATACGTGAATAACGGGATCTACTACGACTACTACTCGGGCATATTTGGGTGCAGCATCGGCGACATGCAGTACTACCCGTACTCCGATGGGTTCGACGTTAAATGCCCGTTGCCGAAGGGGAGGTTTGGTGTCAGTTTGTTGATTTTGTGAGTCCTTCTTTCCTCCTTTTTTTTCCCCTCTTTTCCTTCCAAAGTTTGAGGGGGCTAATACGGAGGGAGTGGGGGTGCTATAGGATTTTATATGTCGCCGAGATAGTATTCGCCGCTCGGGTGCTCAAGAAGGACCAGAGGAGGAAGTTGTCCAAGTTGATTGACGAGAGGATCTTGGCCTTGGGCAAGGGCGGTGCCGCACGGATGAGCGAGGATGATAGTTTGCATGACGAGTGCGTGAAGGAGTCCCCCATCTCCGGGCAGAAGGTCACGGACTCTTCCGCTCCCGGTGAGGTGTAGACTCTCCCATATGCCGCTTAACGTATCCCTGATGCGTAGACACAGCGAGGCTGGTCAAGAGGTGGGTTAACGAAGTTACGATTACGATCTATGCGGGTTGAAAACGGAAGAGAGGCGGTGGAGCTGGAGGCGAGGGAGCAAAGTTCAGTTCAGCTGTCAAAATAATATTATCATAATATTATTCTATCATAGCCTTACTATCTAATATCAATCAACCCATTGTCGGTGTCATCAAAGACCTGCCAGCCGGCACCGGTACTATGATTACTCAAGACCCCAATCCATCCACAAAATTAAGCTTAATCCAACGTTTACCCGACACTCCCCGCTCATTCTCACGACGAGCAAGTTAACCTCCGACCGCAGTCGCAATGACGAGTTCCTAATCCCTATGCTCGGACACTCCATTGATGTGCCAGTACTCCTACGCACTCGAGTATTCGGGCACCGTGGAAGAGTGCGGAAGAAAGGATCAGCAAGACCATGTGGCATGGCGGGGTACGATACGAGTAGATAGGAGCCAGCTGACACGTTACACAAGTGGAAAAATTCCCTGTCCCGGCGAACACCAGAAATCCTGATCGAAGATGCACGGTGCACCTCATGAGCTAATTTACCAGCGCTCGTATCCCTTCGTTCCAGCCACACAGCCAACCCCTTCAGCCCTTTCTAAATTTACCACAACTGCAAATGAAAATTCGCAAAAATCTTTCGGAACAATCATACATGCTTGGAATTTGTTCTGGTAAAAAAAAAAATCGACAAATTGTAGAGCGAAATATCGGAGCATCGGATTTGGACGAGACATGTCGAATAATTATTATTGGTTTTCAGCGATTTGCCGCGCGGGTGACGAAAATCGCTGCCATAAATTTTTGAGCGATTGCGAGCCTATGGCACTAAATTTGCCCATTTTTGGCGCGAATTGCTCCGCTCAGGACCCTTTTCGCCGTGATCGAAGTCACGTGCACCAAGTCTAGCGCTGTCCTAGGCTAGGCCACCCGGGGGAGCAGAATTCGCGACCTGGCGGTGGTTCGTCTTGGGGCGTGAGTATCGATTCGTAGTTGCTGATAAGTGACTATGATAGATCAAGTTTTTCCGCTGAGACTGGGTTGGACGATGCGGGGGGTCCGTAATATTCAATCTCTGCGAATACACAATTTCTGCTCCAGCGCGGGGTTTAAAATCTGTCGTTTTTGACAAAACCAAAAATCATGCCGGTTCTACGGTAGGCGGCTGAGTGTGCGGAGGGTGACCTCCGACCACATGTAAACTAACAGGGTTTGGCATGGTGATCAAACGAGTGCTGCATAGGTGCTCAGCCGCAGTATTGGATAACCTGAAACCCCGCCGCCCAGTTATCGCCTTGCTAACTTTGAAGTGTGAACACTGAGGTGATGTTTCTCATCCAATGCCGGTGCCCACTCGATCAATCGACAAACCCGGTTCAGAGAAGTAGAGGGGAGGAAATATTGGGCATTTCCGTGCATTTCTTTAGAATTTTCCCATCGCTAGCTCTACTGGGTGATTTTGGCTGTCGGAAGGGCTAACTACAGACTCCCAGCACTATCTAACCTTGAAGAACCCTATTATAGTCTTGGCGAAACCCCGGATGCCAGAAGATTGTAACATCGGTACTCGTAATGCCTAGTCGCTAATTTTACTACTTTAGACACATCCCAGGACGGGGGATGCCGGTAGTGCACTGTACTATACCGTACCATACCCTTCCCACCTAACCCGCAGCTATCATACCAGCAGCTAGGCTTCTTCCTCTGCCACTGCACATAAACCCGGGAAGGGGAAGAAGAAGAAGAGATCTACCTCGTAAGATGCGTTCAACTCTACCGACCGAATTGCCCTTCCTTCCCTCCTTCCAACTAATTCATTCGCACAGGACAACCCTGCGAGGCTTCAGGTTTCCACTCCACACCTGGGCACCTGAGCACCCCCCCAACCGCTGTACGGCGGTCCGCGAAAAAATGGAGTGCAGCACCATCGTACCGTGCCCAAGCGCCAGCCGGGATAACACTACAGAGTGATCGTAGCTGTGGTCGCGGTTGGGGCTGAGGATGGGGTTTGATAATGTGATACTACACTTGGTCGTAATCCTCCCGTAGCCTCGACCAAACAACGCCTTCCAGAACCATTGGTCTGCGAGGGCCCACACAAGAGCCCCGCTGCAAAAGACACACACCAAATAACATTCTCAGCAGCGCTGGTATTTTCCAGAAAAGGAAACGACAAACACCATGGGGCTCGGGCATTTAATTCACCGAGTGATATACTATGAGTATGATGCATAATTCCTCGTTTTTTGGCTAAGACAACCTCGTAACTTGCACCGTGCCGCATATTTGGTCTATTATGTGACGGCTTTGTGTGCATTCTACGATCCGGGGAGAGTCGGTGGGGCTGTAGCCGTATCCCCGATTCTATAGGGTGGTGGAGCGTTTATTGAGAGGAGTAAGATATGGGGGCCCAAGTTGGGTGGGTTTGCGGTCGGGATGGGCGTTCCCAGCCATGTGCGAATAGAGTGGCTGTCCCTTGTCCCTGTGGAAGGTGTATTCTAGTCGCGTGACAAAATACCGCGGGGGGCGGTGGATAATGGTTGGAGTTCACCACGTTGTACTGCCCGTGCTCCGTCCGATGCTACCTCCAGGACGTCATTCAACACCTCCAAGGTCAGCCAAAGCATCCCAGGCTGTTTGTCACTGACTTCGAGCCAAAGCACGAGTATGCATATGGAAAAGAGGACTTAGCGATTAAGGCTTGCCTGATATGCCATCCTGTTGGTTGCAATTGATTGAGTTAACAAATGCTGTGGTATTGGGACCGCCTTTTTGGAACCGACAAGCGTGCGATAGGTCGCGGAAGTGTTTCTTCTGCATAGATGTTTGGTCCAGTTTGCAGACTGCCTACTTTAGTCATAGGAATTCAAAGACCGCGAAACCAACATCGGCGAAGCAACCAGCAATCTCAGCACCCAAGCAGAGACCGGCTCCGTCCAAGTGAGGGCCGAGTTCACCCAACCGGGGGGTAAGATTTATTTCATGCAGTGCTAGATCGGACTTCTTGGTTGTGCTGTGCTTGCCTTTCTCAGTGCAAGCTATCTCTAGATTCGAAATTTCACAATCACAAACAAAATATCTTCAAGCTGCTGTTTGCAGGATACACAATCAAGACGGTTGTCAATGCCTATATCCCATAGATTGTCACAACGCTCTAAGCCCGCCATAGCAAGATCAACTTGGAAACCAGCGTTTGCAAAGAGACCGTCAGTCCGTCCTAAGGTCAGAACGAGACCGGACTAGGAATCGTAGTCCGTCCAGTCCCGGCTAGAATTCCTTCCTTCTTTCCCAGGGGCTTGCGGCTAACAGAGCAGAAGGCGTGGGCCCTACTATATACCGGCAAAACAACCTAGAATGTGGGGCTACCCGGGAATCGTCTCGGGGAGGCCTACCGAGGAAGTTGCTGGAACACGCCGGCAGGCATCCCTTAAATAATCAGAACAACGGAGAAATGCGAAAAGAGAATTTCGAAAACCCCAAGCACTCCAGGACAATATGCATATCATGATCCACATAACTCGGTCGATGGTTCCCCACGGTCCTCTCCCGTCACTGCATCCAATCCATCAGAACTCATTGGCCCCCATAGACCCCCATAGTCCTCTGCAGTTCCCCGCAGTCCACTCCAGATCCCCGCAGCCCTTGAAAGAAAGTCTACAGTCCATTACTACCACCTACTGTCCTGGGGCCGGGACCGCAAAATAATGCCCCACCTCGTCGGTCCTATGGCCCCCCACCAAAACCTACCATATGCAATAGCGATTGTTCTCGGAAACGCCACCACCTTGCGGGCGCGGTAGCCCCCCTCTCGGTTCCCTGAGACGAACAGTTCTGGCAGGGACGACTAGATCCACACTTCAATTTTGCCCGGTATGATAATAATAATATTATTATGATATCATAGCACGAAAGATATGATCTATAGACACGGCTAAGGACCCACCGCACGCGAAAACCCCATTAAATCGATTCCTTGACCGTGTTCTGGACCCGACCCCGCCACCGAGCCGCGAAACCAGAAGGACATGGCAATCACAGCGACAACAGGTGTATAAACACGGCTTGGAACCTACGACATGGGAACTCCTTCTCGGGTTGCTCTCAGTCCTGCCCCGCTCAATCCTCCCGACCGCCGCACCTTTAGATACATATTACATGTTGGAACGGGTGTCAGGCGCCCCAATGAAGATAACTTAAAGGGACCCATGCAGGGACAACGATCTAATGAGCTTGGGCGGGAATATCGGTAATGTATTAACCAGGCACTAGTAAGTACCTCCAAACAAGACTACTATCCATACCCTGTAACAAAATTGCAATAAACGCCATATCCAAACTCCTTATATCCAGGACTAAAACCCTTCAGGACGCAGATCTCAACACAATTTTAAATCTAACATCCACCGCTTACTTAACATACTGGTCTAGTGCCTGACCACTCAAGCCGGTTATTCTGTTGGGGGCAGAACGTCACGGAAGGGCGGGGATCTGGTGCAAATAATCGCGCTGTCAAGCGATAAGCGCGACTAGTCTAACCCCCCCGCGCACGGAGACTGGGGCGCGTTTTTTATCACGGAAAAAAAGAAAAAAAGAGGGTACTGTCATGGCAAGCAGTCCCGAGATGAACAGAAATGTGTATGATAAAAAAGAAAGGTTCATAGAACTGTTTCAGAGATCAAGCTGACGGGAAAATACTACTGCAGAGTACGTACGAACTTTGCGCCAGAAAAGGTCTTGGCCGCCAACCGCCTCACGGCAAAGTAGAAATCATGTGAGCACTCGTCTCGATTGCCATTGGGCTGTGCACTCGAGAGGCGACACTATTAATAGCTCCTTGAACCACAAAAATCCCCCCCCAATAAACCACAGCCATCGCGGCAACAAGGAAAACCAAGCTTTGAAAGGTATATACGGTGCCCAAAGGAATAGGGCGTCGTCCATCCTAGGGTCGGGGTCTGCACGTAGTGTGCTAGGCAATTCGTTAACGTAAATTACAATGGGGGGGTTTACACAAAGTTACAAGTACCGTACTGTACTCGTACCACATAGTAGGTTCGAACTCCCGAGTGCTATATTCTAATCCGCTAGGCTACTGTATGTCCTTCGAGAATTGGTAGGGTATATATTTCTCCACGTACGTGGTCAGGATTGATCGGTGCAATTTTTCTTTCGGAAGAGCACTTTCTTTCAGCTGCTGGGGCTGTGTGTAGATTGGGAGGTTGTGGTGGATGGTGGATGGTGATCGGAAGTGGGGTGCTCCATTCTGGGGCTTTGTGGGGCCAATTGGGTTTTATAGAGTATAATACGGTGGTATAGGCAGTGTCTCTACTCGTAGAGGATTGGTTGGGGTCATGGTGTGTCACTCGGTTGTTCGGGAGCTTCCATCGGGAGGAGGCAAGAGATGGTGAGTATTCTCGTATTTCAATATACCTCCTAAGATACCGTGCGTTCAGATGCCATAATTCCATTCACGGACCCCAGCCGGATGGAGCGCCAGATAGAGAGATGGGCAATGACGGCCGCGTCTTCTCCGCCGAGAGCACTTCCTCCAACGTCATCTTCCACTCCCCGCCGACGTTCCCAGCCTTCGCCCAGAATTTTGATAAATGCCTGGTTCCTGAATCACACAGTATAGTAACGATTCTATGCCCGGGCCCCATCTGTAGTGCTGTGCGTACAGCTGCGACGCCTATCGCTCCAGTTAGCCCCCCTCCCTCCCTATTTTCTATCCACCGGGGAAATACATACAATTAACCGCACTGCTGCTTCCGACAAACAGTCCCTCCCGCTCAACCAAGAATCTGGCCATGGCCATCGCCTCCTCGTCACCAACGCGGATAGCATCGTCAATTAATGGTCTCCCAGCTTCAAAGTTCGCTGTGACGCGGTTGATCCCGATACCTTCTACGATGGTGTCCACCTGCTGTCTTCTCCTGGTGCCCTCTCGCTCTCTGACGTCGAACATAACCCCGTAGTGAACACGGTTATACAACCCGCTACCCTGCGGGTCCGCCAGGACGATTTTGATATTCGGGAGGAAGGGCTTAAGATACCTTGCTACCCCCGATATCGTCCCGCCAGTACCTACCCTCCCGTAAGCAAAAACATGCAGTGAGTCAAGCATTCCACCGTGCAAACAAACCTGCACCTGCAACAAAGCAATCCAACCTTCCTCCGCACTGGCCAAATATCTCTGGTCCAGTACCTTCATAGTGCGCTTTCCAATTCGCCTCGTTCTCGAACTGATCCGCGAAGAAGCCATTGCCTGGGATTGAAGGCGAATTTGTGTGCTCTTCGGATCGCGCCCGGGCTTTGTTCACGAATTGTGCACGATCTATGATTGGGGCGGGGGGCACGCGCTCGACTTCTGCGCCGAGTTTCGTTAGAAGGTCGGATTTTTCAGTGGATTGATCGTTCGGCATGCAGCTTTTCTTAGTTAGTACGAACGGTTGAGGAGCAGAGGATGGGGGGGGGTACATGTGCGCTAGGTATCCACGGGCACGGCAGAGGATTGCTAGAGAGACGCCGGTTGAGCCGACGGTGCCTTCGTAGACTTTATCACCGGAATGAGGCATGAGGAGGCCTTCTGCCTCAGCCTTTTTTATGTGCGTTAGCGAGTTCTCTTGGTCCACAGGAGTTGGGGTGGGTGCCGTTTCTATGAGCTTCATTGCTACTCTATCCTTAACTGAGCCTCCTGGTTCTAGGAACTGTCACTTGTGAGCTCTGGAGCAACAAAGTTCAACCTTGGATATACCTCTGCCTTCCCTAATATTTCGCATCCAGTAGCCTCTGAGAGACATTTTATCCTAATTAGAGGAGTATTTCCGATGCACTCTTCCAGGCCGTTTCGTATGTCCTCTGCAGCCTCAGCAGGTGGAAGTTTTCGTTCTTGAGGAGTTTCTGAAGGTCGTTCAGAGGAAAACCAATCCGCAGCAAGAACAGCGCCAGCGCCGATAGCTATCCCACCGAGGAGAATCGTTGCTTGGGAATATTTTTCCATAAGTTGGCAATTAAAGACACAGTGGCGAGATTTTCAGTTGTTAGGCGGGGATACAGCTCTCCATTTCCTGACTACTCCAGCACAGTAAACTTGAGTGACGTCTGAGGGGTAAGAAATAGTTAATTTTTATCGCCCAGACCGGGCCCAGATCGAGCCGCAACGCCTTGCATCCGTTTCCCACGTACAGTACAAACATTTCCTCCTGTTCTCCTTGTTCTCCCTCCTTCTACTCCGTTTCAACCACCGCTATCATCAAATGGACTCCCCGCTAATATCATCACTCTTCCGATCCTTTTTTCGCCGCCGCGCCTGCTCTCGCCCCATCAATGGTTTGACCTACCGGAATTACTCCCTCTTGCCGAAATTCCCATCACCGAAGATCACAGCCGATACATCCGGCGAGACATGGCAGCCGCGAACACCATTCCTCCAGAAGGACCGGATGGGCGAGTTTGAAAAATACCCTATGGTGGATGCACGAGCGTTAGCGAGGAGGAAGGAAAGGCCGAAGAGGGTGAAGATGTTGGCTCGGGATTTTATCGATGGTCGGGTTCTTTCTCTCTTAAAGCACAGGACTTGAGAACCCGAAATCGGGCGGACTTCCCTTATTTTCTTCACAATTTTTGTCCCAGATCAGGATTCTAACCGAAGGGTTAGAGCGGATCTACAGATAGTCTTTACAATCCCAATTACGGCTTCTTCTCGAAATTTGCTGTCATCTTCTCTACTGAGAAACCGTTCTCTTTCAATCTGATTCGCGACGAAAATGAGTTTCAGAGGGTCCTCGGGGAGCGGTACACTAGTTTCGAGGATAAGCTGGATGAGGTGGAGATGAACCCTGTGAGGCAGCTTTGGCACACACCTACGGAGCTGTTTAAACCTTACTATGGGGAAGCAATTGCCAGGTACTTGGTGGAGAATTACAAGCTCACGTTATTCCCGTATAGCGACCTCATAATTTACGAGATGGGTGCTGGGAATGGTACCATGATGTCAAACATATTAGACTATGTGCGCGATACGGAACCAGACGTCTACCAACGGACAAAATATAAGGTTATCGAGATCAGCGAGAACCTTGCAAACCTCCAAAGGGCAAGAGCGGCAGCTGGAGGTCACTCGGAAAAGATTGAGATAGCCAACAAGAGCATATTTGATTGGAACACATATGTTTCAGATCCATGCTTCTTCTTAGCTCTAGAGGTGTTCGACAACTTCGCTCATGACGTCATTCGGTACAGCCCCCAAACGGAGCAACCATTGCAAGGAATTGTCTTGATCGATGCTGCGGGAGACTTCACCGAGTTTTACACGCCAAAGTTAGACCCCATCGCCGAGCGATACTTGAGAATCCGCCGAAAGGTCGCAAGGCCAGGCTACAACCACCCATTAAAGGGACCAAAGCTCGTTCGAAGACTGAAAGACCAACTCATGCCGTTCTCGGAGAACTTGACAATACCGGAGTACATCCCCACCAAGATGCTCAGATTCTTTGACATTCTTCGAGAACACTTTCCCGCACACCGATTGGTCGTCAGCGACTTTCATGCGCTTCCAGATGCTGTCAAAGGGATCAATGCGCCGGTTGTGCAAACCAGGTACAACCGAACTAGCATTCCCGTTACTACTCCATTTGTACGCACCTTACACATCGCCCTGCAAGTATCCGTGGAGATGGGGCTAATGAATTTGCGACATATATAGGTGCAGCAGGGATTATTTGATATACTATTCCCCACAGATTTTGAGGTCATGGACGATATGTATAAGGCCATGACGGGAAAGCTTACACGGGTGATGAAGCAGGAGGACTTTTTGAGGGGTTGGGCGTATTTGGAGGAGACAGAGACCGTTAATGGGGACAATCCGATGTTGAACTGGTATAAGAATGCCAGTATCCTGAGTTCGGTTTAGAATAGGAGGCTGGGGGGTAAAGCGATGTGCCATATCAGGAGGGGGCACGGTTTCTTTCTTATGTGCATAAATAACCATGTGGTTCATAGGCTTTTGCTACTTTTTGAGGGCATTTTCCAAGAGGTTAAGATATACGAGTAATAGCAAAAAAAACAAAGGTACTACGATACATGCTACGTACAAGAGTATACTAATTTGCGCCTTAATTATGTGCTTTAAAGGGCGGTAGTAGAGTCCAGACTAATCATTTATACTGGGTCCAACCTCTGATGCCCTAAGAGGCTTTCCACACATATCACTATCATACCCAACGTGCTCATAGGGTTCGAATCTGAACAATTTCCCGTGACCACAGTCATTTCACCTCAGCACATTTCAGCCAAGCCACCATTGAACGCGCAACGCGTCGACCACGAGAAATCAATTTACCGATTCCTTTTTTACTTCAACCTCCCCAAAGCCTTCCACCGCCAGTTCGCACGACCACCAACAACCACCACAATCATCATCGAATCCATTGCTCATTCAACCAATAAACGGGGGAGCAAAAAATGGGGTCAGCTTCAAAGAAAACTTCTCCAATGGACCTCCTCTCCGAGTAAGTCCCCTTTCCCCCCAAAGTAAGGATAAAAAATCAATTAAAATTCTCAGCGAGGAACAAACATACCCAATCCACGAACGAGTCCAATCCGCACAAACCGAGCTCGAAGGATTTATCGTAGGAGACCGAAGCTACCAGCGACAATTCGCAACAATGTATTTTTTACGTCTAGTAGATTTAAAGCCATCGGTGGAGGCCGTCGCATCGAAAACTTGGGAGGGTATGGAAGTAAGACACCCCAGGAAAAAAAATTTTGTAGCGTTTAATAATAATGGGTAGATTGGAAGCGAAACCGTCGTGAGAGCCGAACGTGTCCTTGAAGTCCGCCAGGGCGAACTCTGTTGGATTGTCGGCACAATTTACATGGAAATGCCGCTAAAACCCAACATCCTCGAGGATATTACGAAGGACCAATGGATCGCGGCGCCACCTCCTCGGGATAAGTATGTGACGCCCGGCGCAGATCAGACCATGCTTGAGGACGAGTCTGGACGGCTGAGGCTTGTGGGCGGGGCACTTGAGAAGGAGTGCCTAGTTACTGGAGTGGTGGTCGGGGTTATGGGGACTGAGACCAAGGATGGGGATTTTGATGTTGTGGATGTGATTGTGCCCGGGTTACCACCGCAGGAGAACAAGTTGGAGATTGGTGGGGGGAGGAGGAGAGGCGGGAAGAGGAAGGTTGCGTTGGTCAGTGGATTGAGTTTTAAAGGGAATGCCATGGAGAATTTCGAGACGGAGTTGTTGGCAGAGTACTTACTTGGTGAAGTGGGCGGAGTGGAGGTTACTTTTACAATATCTACTTTACAGGGGAGAGAATACTAACTGTTATAACAGGACCAAGAATCTGCATCAAAAATCACCCGTCTCATTATCGCGGGCAACTCTCTAGCTCCTGCAGTCACCCACCCACCCGTCAAGGGTGAAGAAAAGGTTTGCTTCCCCCTCGCCCTCTACTCTACCAGACTAACCAGACTAACCCTCATATGATAGCATAAAAAATACGGCTACGACTCAACAACCTACAATGCAAACCCCGCCCTCGCCCTCGACAACCTCCTAACAACCCTCCTCCCCTCCCTCCCCGTAACAAT
>QLOI01004287.1:6936-29095 GCA_003313605.1 Tuber umbilicatum | reverse complement strand
ACGGGAACCAGCGGAGGGGGGGAGAGGGCGAGCGGTGAGCTGGCTAAGATGATGAGCCATGAATAGGCTATCCTCGGCGACCTGCTGGGCCGTGTTGAGTGGGGCTTGGGACGAAGAAGGTTGTGGTTGGGGGGTGACGGGGTTGGCCGATGGGGGCCTCTGCTGAGGAGCGTCAGGAATAACTTGATCCCTGGGGAGACGGGCGACCTCCTTTAGGGCCACCCTTGTCGGACAGGTAGGAGAGGTTGCAGGGTGTTCGCCATTGCAGTTGACACAGAGTGAAGGAGTTGCGGTGCAGCAGTCAGGAACCACCTTGAGGTTGCCTTGTCTGGGGCACATGTCATTTGCACACCTGTGCTCAGCCCTGGTACTGTACTCACCCCGCAAGCGGTGTACTGTACTGTACTCGTACTTTACCACTGCCCGCTATCGTACTTGAGCAACCTCTGATCCCTGCTGCCGCAATAAACTCATGATCTACCCTTGTACTCGAGTGCTCGAGTACGGTAATACTTTGGCGCCAAGGGCTCAGATTTTGGTAGGAATTTGGCATTAAAATGTCCGAATACAGTATGCTTATGAAATTACCCGCGCAGAAGAGAAGAAGCAACTCTGATTAGCCCGGAAGACCCAGGCGCACAACAGCATAACCCTAAAAGCCGGGAGGACCTAGCCGAACTAAAAAAATTTAATAAATATACCATACTACCTGTACAATTCCCCACACTATTGTCATTATGTCCATTAATACCAACTTCAAAGAGCACCCCACTCACGCCGACCGTGGAGTTTGAATCCTGGGCAGATCTTTGGTTCTGCTCCTGACGAACCATATGCCAGATAGTCTTGGTTTCTTAGTTGAAGCCCCATTTCCGCTTATACTCGCTCTATTAGCAATAGTAACCCGAATTATAAGCTTGATGTGTAGTACATAAAGATAGAAAGCTCATGATATCTTTGCTCCATTTTGTATATTTTATTGTTCGTCTCCCTTGCATGCCAGGAATGGCCTTGGCACTTTCTCCAGTTAGGCCACTATCTTTCTCCTCCATATTCCGCTACTTGCATGCAAGCTAGGCTATCGTGCAACGGGTGTTGGATTTTGCTGTCTTTTTTCGTCAATGTGCACCTCAAGTTAATTTGCGTGCATGTACGAGTACAGTACAGTACCCTTGCAACTTGCCGAGCTCAGACCCTTGTTCGCATATTGGCTAGTTCAATATATTGGCAAGGGGCTGGGTTTCCGAGGTTTACTTAGTTACTCCAAGCACTTTTCAAAGATAATTACTAACAGCCTTTCTTTCAATCATGTATATCCTCCAGCGCTACCAGCAACGAGGTCCTCATGTTAGCACGGTGCGCAAAAACAAAGCTCAACAGGAATGAGGACACTAAAATGAGGGTAGTGATCAAATGTAGATTCTCCGGCTAGGGCCCAAAATCCGATGAAACCTAAATAAAGCGAAAAAGGGTGAAACAGTCGAGGTGAAGCCACTGTAGGCCAGGCACAACTGAAGGTGGGATGTTGATGAACCAGGCGGTTGATTGGGACGCTAGCTAGTAAAGACAGAACCGGGGATGTATATATCACCCTGAACAGCTGATATCTCCGAAAACTAAGGAAACTCCATGACCTAAAGCGGATGAACGGAGAACTTCCGGCAATGGCAAACCCTAGTGGAAAAACTAACAAACCAAACGAACAATTCGCGATCACAATACTCGTAGAAGCTCCATGGCCACCCAACCATACCAATGCTCTTTGCCGAATGGCATACAACCAAATAAGAAACTAAACCAACTACCGCATACTGGTACCTGATCCCTGATGGCAAAGGGCCTCAACGAAATGAAACCAATACCCAATTCCAAACCTCCCAGCGCAGAATTTGAAAACAATAATCCGCCAACCCATTTTGTTCCTAATCACCGCACATCTCAAATCTAAATGCCCCATAACTTCATTCCCCCCAGCCGCACTCCCTATCAGTAATCCAACATATTCCACCACACTACTGACATTCATCACTGGCTCCCAGGGGTAGTCGCTCGTCACAAGATGCCAAACTCTGGTGAAGTTACCGAAGCAGCACCAATTTCTGTCACATCTCTACTCACTATGCGAATGGCATAAACCATGGAGTATAGTTTTTCCCCTCAGCTACTTGTAGCTCTAGTGTTGTCTAAAACTGACCAAGCTCCTCTATATTACCTGTCGGAGGCAGTCGCTCAGAACATTAAGACCGGCATTCTTACTCACTACGAGTACAAATCGCTGAAAAATCCTCACCAACCCACCTCGCCCTTACCGCTCGTAAATACAGAGAGTCTGCCCGTGCTCTCCTTCATGCTCTCTTTTGGAACCAGCCCCTTCCGATCGATATATTAGGGGTGCCATAGTTGAGGTTGGGTTTACCCCACCACAATTGGTTGCACCGCCAACGACTAGTTCCGCCTAACTACCGTATCCCCGCATTTCGCTTCAATCAGCCCTTATCGAAGTTCACCCTGAACCACCACAAATCATACAAGCACCAACCCTACTCGAGTAGTAGAGGTAGTGAAACCGCGAGATCATCGAAAAAAAAAAAAAACACATGCCAAAAATCGGTCGAACGCACCCTGGGTACGGCCCTGGGTACGGCGGGCTCTCCGGCTAGACTCCGCAAAACAAATGTGATAAATACGGGGAACGGTAAACCTTCGTCGTGGGTATGGGCCGACTCAGGGCAGCGGTTAGCGGCTCCCACTTTGACGATCCAACTCAAAGAAGCAGATACCGGGTCTGATCTGGTCAGTTGCTGACATCCACTCAAGTGTGACAGCCCACGCAGTTCTCTCCGATGTGGGGGAGAAAAAAACGAGCAGCAGTTGGGAGCGTAGGATTTGGGAAGCCCACTTTACTCCTCTCATATTGTGATAGCACTTGTATGGATCAATTCATCGCTAGCGAAGCGGGCACGCCGGAACGAAAGTTCATCCCAGTAAGTTGCCAAGCCCCGTTGCATGTCGCAAAAGACCCTCGGGCCGAATTCCAACTAGAGTAACTTGAGAGTTTTTCAGTTCATACTCTTCATACCCAGCTACTCTGATATGGTCCTGCTCAGTTATGTACAGTGCCGGCATTTTACTCGTACTCTACCATATTCACTAGATTCAAGCTCCCGGATTTGTCCCCTGTATCTTAGCTCCAACTATTGGAGCAAAGGACAACCTAAAGATCCAGTGGCCGTATTATAGAAGTGAATCCACCTTGTAGGTTGAGGATTTTTCACCCTACTATTCAAAGTTTAATTATTGTGGGTACCGACACTCGTACGCTACTTAGCATCCTCAATCCCAGGTGTGTTACAAGGGGTCCGGCGAATTATTTTCCAGTCCCCGCAACTAACCGTTGTTTTGGGAATATGGGCAGCCCTCCTGGTCAATAGACATCACAAGAACACACTCCGCGTAAATACATGATCAAAGTTAGAGAAGCGAGGGATTCAAAAGCGAGGCCAATGGTGCTCAGAGAATTTCCACCACCCCTCTCCCTGTTCACTTGCCCCGCCCTGCGACTGGGGTTTCGTTTACTCGGGGGTTGTGTTGGCGGTGGAGATTGCGTGCGGTTAAAAGGCTTCCACTAGCCTCATTCGCATGGCTAAGAACATGAAAAAAGATACCTCATTCTCGGTCACGAAACCACCACACCGGTACCGGGGTATATCCAGAGGAGAGGAAAATAAACATGGACTGATCATGAGCAATCAGGGTGGCTCAGTTTATTCCATTCTGGAGCCCCACTTCCCTTGGCCCCCCGCCTCTGAGAGCCCTTTGGGGTTAAGTGATCGAAGGGCAGTCGGTTTCATGGCGATATGTGTGCTACAGTGCGCGATACAGTACTTGGCTACTTATCGGTAATATCCATTGGCCGGAAAGTAAACTAGGGTTTGGTGCCGGGGAAAACGTGTGAGTGGTAACACGACAGTACCATCAGCCTGTTACTGAAGATTTGGTTATAAAGACTCGACTACCTCGCTACGAGTTCGGATGCTCCTCCTCTATCCTTTCTTAGTGTGCTCAATCCCTTTATACCCTTTGGGCTGAGAAAACTCTGGATTCGAGAACAGGAGCTCGGGAGGTTGGTTCCACAAAATATTCACTATGGTGTACAGGGTGAGGAACATCTATGCCATTTGCTCTTTTGCAGCCATTGGCGGTGGTCTTTTCGGTTTCGATATCAGTTCCATGGCTGGTATACTTGGAACCAATGCCTATAAGAACTACTTCGGTAATCCCCTGGGCGCTAGGGTAGGTTTGTTCTCTTTGTGTTGTTGGTTCAATTCTATCGGTCTAACTATCAAGAATAGCAAGGAGCCATCACCAGTGCAATGCCAGCAGGTTCGCTGATTGGTTCCCTCGTTTCTTCCTACCTCGGCGATTACCTCGGCCGTAAACGGGCCATCCAAATTGGAGGCATTATCTGGATCCTAGGATCAACGTAGGATTACCCCTAGAAGTTGTGCCCGCGCGAAGCGCTAACTGGTATCGCAGCATCCAAGCAGCTTCTCAAAATGTTGCCATGTTAGTGGTCGGCCGTATTATCTCTGGAATCTGTGTCGGTATAACTTCCACGATTGTCCCCGTCTATCAATCCGAGCTTGCGCCCAAAGAAGTTCGCGGTCGTATGGTCTCCCTTCAACAATGGGCAATCACCTGGGTATGCTTTCTCGACCCCTTCAAGTTACCGGTATATCTAACTTTACTCTGAAGGGTATTTTGATCCAATACTTCGTTCAATATGGTTCCTCCTTCTACGGAGGTGGCCCCACTAATGAACACCAAGGCTCAGCGGCGTTCCGCATTCCATGGAGTATCCAGATTATCCCCGCTGCGATCTTGGTTGCCGGCTTTCCGTTCTTCCCCGAATCTCCACGTTGGTTAGCGGTTAAGGATCGATGGGAGCAAGCTCTTTGTGTTCTGGCCGATGTCCACGGAAACGGAGACTTGAACCACCCAGTCGTGTTGGCAGAGTATCAGGAAATTGAGGATGTTATCCGGTTCGAACGTGAGGAGGCAATTTCATCATTTGCTGAACTCGCCAAGCCCAGGATTCTAAGGCGAGTTGTTCTTGGTATCAGTATTCAGATGTGGTCCCAGCTCTGCGGCATGAATGTCATGAGTAAGCTCCCCTAGAGTAATTGTATAGAGCGGGATTGTCCTGACAGTCCGGTAGTGTACTACATCGTCTACGTTATGGAAGGTGCTGGTATCAAGGACCCTCTCCTTTCCGCCTCCATTCAATACATAATCAACGTTGTCATGACCGTTCCCGCTATCATCTGGATGGACAGGTGGGGCCGCCGCCCTACCCTCCTGTTCGGTTCCTTCGCTATGATGTCCTTGCTCTTGATCTCGGGCTCTATCCAAGGAGTGTATGGCGGTCCCGAAACAAATCCACACTCCGCGGTCACCTGGGTCATGCGCGACAAGGAGAGCCAATCCAAGGCCGTCGTTGCCTGCTCTTATCTTTTCGTCGCTACTTTCGCAATCACCTGGGGCCCCGTTTCCTGGACCATGCCCGCTGAGGTCTTCCCCAACAAGGTGCGGGCCATGGCCGTGTCCCTCTCCACTGCGTCCAATTGGGCCTGGAACTGTGTTCTGGCCTTCGCCGTCCCGCCACTACTCAGAACTATCAACTGGAAAATGTACATGATCTTTGCCGCCTTCAACGGTGCCGCCCTCATTCATATGTTTTTGACCGCTCCTGAGACAAAGGGTATTACATTGGAGGAGATGGACGATGTCTTCGATGTTCGTAGCTCTATTAACCACCTTTGTTTCAAAAGTTTTTTTTTTTCCCAACTTTCAATTTTTGGCTAATGTTCTCTCTCAAACAGAGTGGCAGAGCCCCCTGGAAAACCCGGTCCCCTGTGTCACGTCTCGACAACCTCCAGAAGGACATTGCCGCAGGAAACGTTATAGTCGACATCGGTGCCGCGACTGGGCGTCGCACCGAGATCCACCAGGTCCCCTCCAAGGAATAATTTTTTCTTACTTGCATGTCCACGAAGGGAAGGAAATACTGTGTAGCTTGTTATTTCGCCCCGAGCGATATTAATTATTTTCCTTTACAAAAAAAAAAAAAGAGAGAGAGAGAACCCGCAGGAATGTGAATAGGTTTTGAGCGATTAATTCATGAAGGATGGGAATGATCATATTCAGAAAGCATACTGTTTTTCCTGAGAGAATTAGTACGTCACGGAAAGCCAACGGAGTGCACGTTCACACATGCCGGCGCCATCCCGAAACTTTCCATTTTCCCGAGATTCCACCCGCGTCATTTCTAGAAGCGTGAGGAAATCGTTGGGCTCCCTCCCACCGCATTATGCAGCCCAAGCTCCCGGTTACAATAAACGTGCACGAAAAAGGAGACTCCGATCCCTCACGGAGCCTTTCCGGGAGATCCGAACACTTGAAAAGACCTCTACGTCTTTTCCTGTCCTTAGTCAGCAAACCAACACAAGCATGAAACCTCTCACCCACACACAACCATCCAGGTTGTCTCTGAGTTTCTCCGTCCCGCAATGATGCTCAACGATCAACCCCAAAGATTTCTTCTGTTGAACAGTTTTTAATGTATACCGAGGTCTTTGGAGCTCAATACTGTGAAGTAGACAAAGGCACACAGAGAGAAATTCAATGACATGTTTCAGGGTCTACTAACAGCTTACATAAACGGTCCACCCCCTGATCCCCCTATTGACGATTACCGCAACCAACTTACTATAAGTGCTCACCATCATCAACCACAATCGGCGGCGGAAAAACTTTGGATCAGCCAGAATCGCCAAAATGGCGCGCGATTGGATTGGTAGGTCTTCCTCCTCCACCCAAGAGTCGTGCCAAAGTGGGTTAGGGTTATAATCCACGTCACAGCGAGCCCAAAGTTGCTATGATGGACATCCTGTCTGATTCTCGGAAAGTTGGAGTCTTGGGGCTCAAGGGCGTAGGCGGGCAAAAACAAGGAAATCTAGGCTTGTCCTGAATGAGTTTGTAGAAACGGGCTTGCATGCTGCTGAGTTAGAATCCGGTGGGGCATGATGCAACACGAATAAATCTTTGAGATTCGTTTCCTGAACCGACCCTGTAGAGCTAGCTTCTGGGGAGTTATTACTGTACGAGCACAGTCCTGCATATCCTCGCTTTAGCGTGCACCGCGGTTAAAGGCTCGCCAGAGGAAAGCATTCCCCCTGCGAAGGGATGCGTCCCACTATCGGATACATGTGCGGTATGATAAAATATAGGAGGAATTTGCAGATAGTGTGATAGGAAATAATACTCTTCTGGTTCGGTGGCACCGGCTTCCCCGAAGGCCTTTGGGGTTATACTCGTAATGGGATTCTGTTCTTCAACAAAGAGAGTGTTCTTTCAACGTTTCTATTCCTCCCATGAAATCTGCTTGCACTCATCCCAAAATACAAATATTTTTCAGTACCCCCGGAGCCTCTTTGTAGTTCCCCGCACAAAAATACCTCAATTGCGTCCGGGCCCCCACTCACAATTTCCAATGCCAATACTCGAGCACTCGTACTGAGTACTCGAGTACACGAGAATACGGCACTCCATCCCCTATTATGCCCTCCCGGGAGAGCCGTCAACTTCCCCGCTCGGAGACGGCGCGACTCCATCAGACACACTTGGCGAACCGATCACCCCCCGTCCACATTGTCACACTAGTCCGGATTCATTCAAGTCAACTGCGAACCAACCCCGGCTACCCGAGTACGAACGGGCACTGTCATCTCCACAATACCGGGGTTTCAAGCAGTGGAATAATAATTACCGCAACAATACGGCAATAGGATACCCTCCCAGCTTTTTCAACCCATTTTCACTTGTCCATGCCGACCAGAGAGAGTCTTGGCCCAAGGGCACGGCAGAGTGTGACAGCTTTTTGCTACTATGGTAATGTGTGTGGCGATTATTGCATCGCCGGGTATTGTATGGCCGTTTACTATCGTGGAACACCAGCTACTCCCGGTAGCCTAGAAATGCGCAGCCTATTCATAGGAGGTTTTTAACAGAATCGAACTGAGCGAAGCCAGAAACAGCGCCATGGTTTCTGCTTCATTATTTCCTGGTCCTGCGGGGTATCTAGGAGAGGGGATTCCGCCATAATTTACCCAGAAAACCGCCGGGCCCGGCGACGCGATACCGACCAATGCCCGGTGGCGAAAGTTTCTAGCTTACGGCGCTTCAGGTTCCGGGGTTGGGCGCCTTCAGTAATTAACTACGGAAGCTTTGGAATACAATTGGGTGATCCACTCAACACATTGCTGAATTTTTGCCAAGAGGACTTGTTGATTATGAACCAGCTGTGTTTCCATGACAGTGGTATTACCAGTACTCGAGTAGAAGGAAGAACGGGGGTTTCGGCGTTCATAAGGGCTGTTGAGCGTCCAGCTACTCCTGTTTGCTACCATCATTAAGCATTAGAGAATAGCCACTTCATAAAGCAATAGATAGAATTCTGGGGTAATTGCCCTTCGCTTCGTTTGTCTCCCGCGAACTCTTCCTCTCCCATCAGCCACGCCCTCTGATGTCAGAGGACATGTGCGAGTATATTGGGGATAATATGGTACATCCCACACCTCGTTTCGTGAATTTCAATATCTCGCACCAGGATCACCTTGCTCAAGGATCTAAGGCCAGATGACAAAGGGTGATGTCAACTAGGCGCTAGATGCGCCACCGGAGTTTTTCTTTCGGAAATTCAGGATGGTGAGGGGCCTCTGCGGTCGGAAGAGGGGAGGGCGTTCATTCTGGCTGAGGAATAACAAAGTCTTCACCGGGGGAACGGCGAGATCGGGCGGATCGCGAATTAGGAGCATTCCCAGAGTAATTTCGTGTTACCCTGCTTTGACGAATCGACTTTTTGCCCATAGAGTATATACGATACCACAGTTCGGCACGCTGATCCGCCAAGTGTGGCTAATTCACAGGTTAACCTTTGGGTAAATCTCCGTTGGCTATTTTGCTAAGGGAATTATCAGTAGTTAACATGTCCCGGATTGCCGATATTTCCCTCCACCCGCCGAAAGTTTGACCGACACCTAGCCCTGCCCCAATATCCCCATGAAAACTTAGATACTCCGATCATACTTTCCTCCCACCGCTGTGTAGAGAATCCACCCCACCTAACAGTCTAGTAATCCTCACGGGCACCGCCATTGGAAATCCCTTGGTGACTGAAGCTTGGCTACACTTTCCCGGCAAGCAACTCCGGTTGACAGATGTCCCCCGATATGCAACGAGATGCTAGGGGCGCGCGTTCTCGGTTCAAAGTTCAGATATCTAAAATAGCAAAGGGGGTATCAACAGATAATCGCACCACTACCTTCCTATCAATCTGAAGGCATTTCTACTACCAAATAAACCCCTCTTTTCACCAGGACAATAGACTCGCCCAATCCGCTATGAAGCCAACGCGGGCAGCTGCAACCGGAGCACGACAATCTTTGAGCCCCATTCTGAGAAGCAACGCTCACTGCGCACTCCTGAGACCGCGCGGGGATTAGGCGGACTGGAGAAAAAAAATCTCGTCGTATTTGTGGTGCCGCATGCGTGACCGTCTTGGTTGACATGGCGAGTTTGGCCAGTTTAGAGCAGTATCTAGAATCAACTTCCAATACAGTATCTCTAAACTTACCTATCTAAAATAAGAGAGCAAAGTAATCGATCCTCGTTCCGAAAGCTTAAGCCCACTGCCGCGTCCTAACGTTGCTCAGTTCGAAGCATCTAAGTTAAGCGCTGGTGGTACCGGGTTTCTGAATGCGCTGATCTGTAAGGCATTGACCGAGCCAAGCGAGGCCAGTTCTTGCATTCTCTGAGAGGCACACGTGCTACCGTAGTGCGGTGCGTGGAACAAACTGAAACCGAGGAACCCGGGGCGGAGGTGGTGCTGTCCGGTGCAACGTGCTTCATGGTGGGTGCTCCATGAAACGTGGAATTGGTGGTACGGTACTCGAGTGCCGTGTGCGGTGAGCGGTTCTGGACACACACCTCTGGCGAAGTACAAGTACTAGTACTACCGGTAGTACAGCACAGTACATTCAGTGCACCCACCGGCAGCAAGGCAGGAAGTACCGCTACTCTCCCAGTACCCGAAAACACGTCCCAGCAAAATATACGGCAAAGAAATTTATGCTTGCAAGTACAAGTATATGAATGCCCGTACCGTGCGAACTTACGACCCCACCCCCTAGATACCTCTTGCCTAGCACGAGCACCGGGCCAATTTCGCTGGTATCCCACATTGCGAGTATCAGTGCACTAGTGCTCCCGCCAGAATTTTGCGTTTTGCACGACTAATTTCTTCAGCTACATATATCAAATTTAAGGATAGAAGATGTTCATCTACTCTCCCAAGAAAGAGCTACACCAGATGTGATTTATTTCCTCAGAGTTCGTTGTTGCGATTCTCTAACCAGAGATCGTGTTTTGATCTTCTAGGGAACGGTTTGAGACCCTTCGCCCTATGCCAGGAGAAGAAATTTTCGCAAGAGCGGGGCGAGGGCTCCGCCGCTATTCCTCATCTGGGCTCTACTCCGCTCATCTCCGTCGGGGTTGTTGCGGGGCCCACGATACCGTTGGCTCATCCTTGTGCGTAGTTAGGCTTGCAGTGCAAGATTATCTGTTCAATTATGGCAACCTAAGTGGCCGCCAGCGTAAAACCTATTTTTTTGGAGCAGAGGGGGATTCTTATAATTTATCCAGTGATCATAGTACCATCCAGCTGTCAAGATATATTCAGAGGGAATCCCCCCCGCTGGTTGGTGGAGTCTACGCTATCACCGCCATGAGGGAGTACAATCACTCGTAAAGGTGCCAATTCTGGTGAGGCTGGCTTCGGAATCCCTCATTCCCATTACCGGGAGTTTCGGTCAGTCTGGCCGGTCGCAACAGCGCCCAAAGACTAATAGTGGCTAGGTGGATCCGGCAGGCGCGTTGCGGTGGCCTTCGCGGGGGAGGGGCGGGCTTTCGAGCGACAACGATTTGAGTGCTTCACCAGAGGTACCGTAAAAACATAAATAGAAGAAAACTGCGTGAGGACGTCACATTTACCTCTCCTAGTAAGGTTATATACATATATATATTCCTATGATTTTGTCTTAGCTGAGGGTTAAGTTTACGATATTTTCCCCTCGCTTGGTTGAGAAAGGGAATTCCAAAGTCCTGCGGCGAGGAACCTGGGACCTCTGAAGCGGGAACAGGCGGACATTCATCCTGACTTAGTAATATCAAGTTAGTCAGCTGTACTACAGGTTAATGTCATGGAGAATAGCAAATAACTCTCTTTACTGAAGAAATTGATAGTACTTAATATGCCCCCAACATCCTGTTCTCAACAATGCCTGACCAATTTTTAATCACCTGCTCGATTATCCAATAGAATTACGATTCCCAGTGGTTGAAAACCCGTTCGGGGATTGAGGTTGGTCAATATTTCCTCCGCGGGGTATTCCGGCATACATGGGAGGCGTTCCTCACCTTTGCTCATATTTCCTCCACCCCAGCCCCTATGGTGGGGGATGTTTGTAGGAACATGCGGACGTTCATCCAGGCTTAGTAACAGCATCCTAATTTGAAAAATAGGAAATTATACCAGTTTACCCCATGTTAAATTTAATTTAACTGTCTGTGCCAAGGACAATAACAGTAAATAACATGTCCTGGACATTCTCTGGCTTCAACCAAAATTCGATCTACTTTTGAACCCCCACACCTCCATGAAAACTTGAGACATTCCTATTTTCTCTCGATCAATGTGTAGAGAATCACCTACTCTATCATCAAATAGAACCATAATTCTCACGGGAGTGGTTGTCGAAAACCCTTCGGGGATTAAAGTCGAGTTATATTTTCTTGGCAAGTACTCCGGCTGCAGAAGACCCCCCGCCATACGATATCGGGTGCGTGAAGAAGGTATTGGGACAAAAATGCTTACAATTCAAGACGCTGCGCAGATATCTTCATACACCCGGGAATTACCCACATACCGGTAGATTTGGAAATTCCGTGACGACGGTACCCCCTGAGCTAACTCGACCATCGTTTGTTAGTATGGCAACGAGAGTATCTAGGAGGGGCCTGGCTGAAATACCCTCGCGAACGACTACCGTATGTTTGTGGGCAATTTGAGATTCACGAATATTGAAAAATTAATGGAATCAGAGAAGGTGCCCCCCTGAGCCATATCTTGCTAAAGATGTGGTCTAGAATCGTCGGAGACTGCTGTTGTCTTGGTTGTTGGTTGATATCACGTGCCGCGGACCACACAATGCTTAGCGGGACATTATTTTTTGAACGGAGAAATATAAAGTGACAAAAAAAGCCAAAAGACAGGAATTAACTAAAGCGAATGCTCATCACTTCGCCGTAGGCAGGCTGTCGCACAAATGAAGCCCTGATAGGCACTATGCCCTAACCTTTTTCCACGTGACTAAGCCCCCCGGGTGGAAGTTGACTGCATCTATCAGTCCCCCCAGGGCAGTGATACCTCAGAACGGGCGTCTGTGCTCCGGACTAAGGGCCCTATAGGATAAAGCAACAATTCTTACAGGCCCGAGCAAGACTAGAGATAAAGGCAAGGGACAGAGGGGGGCAGCATGAATGACGCTTCGTGATTTTAGCCCCCCTTTAGCTATTCCGAAAACCGAACAAACAAAGAGAAGAATAAGCCGGATAGTAACCTCAAAGTTTAAACTCGCGAACACGCCTCAAGTATTGCCCACCTCGGGCTCACCCAACAACCAAACCAACACCGCTGA
Source organism: Tuber umbilicatum (assembly GCA_003313605.1). Classification (NCBI taxonomy): domain Eukaryota; kingdom Fungi; phylum Ascomycota; class Pezizomycetes; order Pezizales; family Tuberaceae; genus Tuber; species Tuber umbilicatum. Next base: position 16,280 of record QLOI01004287.1, on the reverse strand, counting down.
GGCAGTAACCATACCTGCACGATGGTGAAGCATTCATTGGGGGGAGCACGATTTGAGGAGCCCAAGTTAAGTAGGATTACAGCTGATATCTAGGATGCACACTATGAACGGTTGATCAAATAAAGTAGTGTACTACCGTGCAAGGTACCTTGGATTCGCGTAATATAAAGGGCGGCGGAGTCCAATTGTCGGAAGATACGGCATCATACAGGGCGTGGGGCTCATAGTCTGTCCGGCCCTACATCTGTCAGGCGCAGAGCATCCCCCTGTCCAAAAAAATAACCGACTAGAGCCAATAGCGCATCCCGCTCTACCCCCAAGGAGGTGTGACCAAACCGTTTCCGCCGATAGTATACAGTCAAACCCCGCTGTCCCGGATCTCGATAATACGGATACCTCGCTGTCCCGTATGAAACACTGTGAATTCAAAAATTCTTTACTGCAAAACCAGACCCGTTGTCCCGGATTACTCGTTGAACCGGACAGATTCTGCGGATTTTGGCCATCCGGGATAGCGAGGTGCGACTGTACAACATACATGTAGTTCCAAATCTCACAGTACGCCAACACCAGATTCGGCCCAATGTCAGATTTTTACCTTGCCGGGATTTGAACCTCCATTTCGCGGTGTAGTCTCAAAGTCGAGACCAGATGCCAAGCTGTTAGGCACAGAAAAGGCATACCTCAAGATCTGGAGCCAAGCAAATATCGCGAAGAGTACCAGTATGCACTACCACGATACCACTAATACGATAAAGCTGAGCGGCATACTGATATAAAGTGGCAAAACCAAGTACAAGGTATTGGTTAAAATGCATTGATAACTACCTTGCCATGAGTAGCCTAGTATATAAAGGGCCCCCGACATAGGTCACCACTCATACAAAAGGGGCCTAGTTCCGCCTGATCCAGAAGAACAATTCGCTATATAATTATCAATCAGTAAAATCTGACTAAGACTAGGCACTATTATATCTAAGCTACACTAAAGTGGTCAGCCTCAACAGCCTCTAGGGGTGTACAACTACTAACTGTCCCCCTACTAAGATTCCCGGACTGGGATGACAACCACATACGAGTAAACGATGAGCAAAACTATTACCATCCCAGATAAAACATTAGACTTGTAACTATCCCAGGCCCCTTCCCTATTGCTCTTCTCTTCCCACCTCTTAAATTCCCAGTCTCTCTTCTCTTCCGACCTCTTGAATTCCCGGTCTCTCTTCTCCATTTCCAATTTATGATCCGGCCATATCTCCGTCTTACCCCTTTCATCGTTCACGGTTCCGCGGTGGTTCACATCACCAACCGCAATCCCACTATTCCGGCTGGTGTTAAGGTGACCAGCTTGGCCATGTGCCACGGTATGGGCCTAGCCGGATGTCAGCATATTGATCTTACAAATATGGTTTCACAGCTTACAATATTGGAACATTTTAGACAGTGAGCGATGGTAAGCGGAGAAGCACAACCAGAACAAATGACTGCTGTGGAGGGTCCTGGACCACCTGCACAATTGGTACTATCACTCTCGCGAAGAGGATTATCACTGTCTACCATATTATGTCTCTAGATCACCTAGTTAGAACAGTTTATAACCCCTTAAACTTGGCGCTCACCTGATTTGGAGTAGTACTGATTGAGGGATCTGGAGAGAGAGGTGGTGGTCGACATCCATCGGTCTGAACGGTCGCCTACTGAGGAGACCGGGCATACTGGTAGCGGCAACAGTCTAGCAATTTAGAATTCCCATTGATTCAGCAAGTCCCTTTTTTAATCCCTGTACTCTAGCTAGCAAGCTGGATAGTGTGATAACAAGAAAACACACCTTGTCTTTATATAGAAGAAGCCTCCTTGCTGCCATTGTTGCCGTTGCTCGTCTTCCAATTCCCGGCTGATCAAACTGAAAGGTGGAGGAGGGGTGTGTTGATCGTGTTGATCGTGTTGATCGGAGGGGAATGACCTCCGTCTTATACAAATTGTTCTGTGCGCATTTCCTCCTTTGGGTATACACGTTATGCTAAGTCTAGCCTGGAGGGCTAATCCCTGGGCCTAGAATGTCCCCAGACATACGCCACTATATCCTATATATATATATACACGTGACCCACGCCTTCGCTAGAATGTGGAGCGGGCCGGTGGCAGCATCGGCGGGGGGTCGGCCGCCGTTAAACGCAACATGCCATACCTGTAAGCAATTCATCCCGGTAGAAACCCCCCACGGCAACGGGCACCGCACACCCTCAATCGGGTTATCTGGGTGGCCTTCGGGATGCTGGAATGTCAGTGACTACCATGCGGAGTTGAGGCATACGCCTTTCAGCACTACCATAGATACCTAAAGTACGCCCATGTAATTATGGCCCCCCATGGACAATGTATTATGAGTATCCAGCACGAAATGCCAGAACACCATCCCCTTGATTGTTTCGACCGCACTGAGAGAGCTTACTCCTCATCATGCCAGCCAGTCTTTCACCGTCTGGCTAATTGAACACCGACACAGCGGCAACTTATGGGTTTGTACCGAAACCATGATTAACAGTACAGACCATCCTTCACATGCACAGTACAGGGTCCATTTCATCGGGGATTCCGAATGAAATTAGACTCTGTGAAGCTGTGGAAATACACTAGATTTCCACCATGTGCCTTCGGGAACCCCAAGCGTAGCCGACACTCCGCCATACCAGGTGATGCGACAATAGTCATAAAACTTCCAATGACAGCGGGGTAAAATTAGTTACCAAACCTCTTAAATTAAAAGTATTATACAAAATCCACATCAGAGTACCATAACAATCGAGATAGCATCGCACACTCCTAAAATATACAAAACCATAAAACGCCTAACAACCAACAAGTACCCAAAATAATGATCGTGCATACCGACAAGCTACTTCTTTGCCCCAACCGAACGGGCGCCCGGTAGCTAAGAAACGACTTTGAACCGGGCCGTGATTAACCGGAGGAGTTGGGCTAGGCTGTTTTTCTTTTCTTTTTTGGTGAAGATCTTGTGCTCCTCGAGGTAAGTTTTAACGGGAAAGACCGTCTAATGAGTATTAGCATTGAATAAATAAATGTTTTGTAAAAAAAAAAAGATTACCCATACCTGCGATGCCCTCCCAAGCAGCATATGAATCTGACAAACAACCAGTCGCACTCCAGCCCTAAATTCCCTATGGCTCTCCTCAATTGCTGTGTTCATATCCGTAATCTCCCCCTTGATTTCTCCGAGTCCCTTTTCCATATCTAGTTATCTTCCAGGCCCCCCCGACCGCCTTCGCTCACGTCACCTTTGAAAAGCCCGAGGTCCTATTAGATTGTTAGATTTCGCCACTAACCCAACCGATACAAGCCGCGCATCGCTCAAGCCAGCGACACGATAATCTAACTTTTCAACATGACCTCACTATTTTGAATGCTCACCAGCTGCAACTCCAACCAGCACGCACCGGATAACGTACTAAGTGATCCCCGGATCCGTAGCTCCGTCGCCGGCCGGGCCTGGTGTTACCGGATATCTCCTTGTTTTGACCTGCACCAGGCCCGGGCGAGTCATCGAGCTTTCCCATGAAAAAGATCCCGAGTGAGGGATGTTGAGGCGCAGTGTGGAGAGGAGCCAATAGAACTCCTCGCTTCGCAAAGAGACGAAGCGTACCGGTACTCACTTCCCCTCACGAAATGGCGGCGATGCTGGTTGTTGGTGGTTCTCAAATGGCGGTGGTGGGGTTGATGGGTTGTTTGACTCCCTAGTCAAGCGCGGGGCTACAGCTTACATAATCCAATGAAACAGAAAAATGCCAAGGATCACATAACACTTCTTTTGCTTCTGCGCCACATCTCTCTGTAGCATGAACGAGTGTGCATATTTCACCTTATGATACCAGAATTTATGTGCCACAGCAAGCTACTACGCTTTCTAATCCCACAGTCTCGGTACCGAGTATGATACCGGCCAGCACCCGATAGAAAGTTACCGCACGAGTATGATACCTGTATTGAACACTGAACCCGCGAAATTTCCCACCTTAAACAAGGGCTAGGGATAAAAAACTAGCACGGTGCAATACTAAAATTTCAGCAAAAGTGGTAAGTTACACCCGAGAAAATGGCCCCGAGAGGATCTCTATTATTTCCTCTGGTATATAGCAGCGCACCTTGAAGAAATATACCGTACTCGATGGATCAGATGCCTGGCCTCCATTTTGATACCTCTCTGACAAAAGAAAACTCTCTAGGTTCCCCGTTGAGCGATGGAAAGCTCGTGTTTTCAGATGGGTTTGTTGCGGCTTACCACCGCAACAATTTTGACAGGAATAATCATCACCCCTATTCCGTACCGGTCCTCTGTCCTTAGCGGTTGTACGAGTACGAAAACATCTTCCCCTGTGCCCGTGAAAAACGTTTGAGTTGTCGCCAAAGTGCGGATCTCGTATTCAGTCTTGGCAGGAACGGCGCCAACCAATGAGTTCGACGCAGAAGAGTCCAACGCCCTCCTGTTTTTGATATTCGTGTTACCGGGAATATTAGACGCTACCTGTAAGGGAATAGGTTAGTTGCATGTTCCCGGCGTTCCCCGGGGGGAGTGAGGAACAGGAGCAGAGGAATCAAAAATTCGGACGTCAAATTTCCTGTGCCCGTTTGAGCCAGCATACCCGCAAAAACCGGAATAATTGGACCCCAGGCCGCTTGTATTTTTCTTTTCATTTGTTCCAGCTGAGGGCCGAAATCCAGTTTTTTCGTTGCCTGTTACTGCCCCTAATTCAAAGGAGGAAATCCTGGACGTCTTAGCATGAGGTCCAATTAATTATTCCGGTTTTCACGGTACTAAATTCGGACACACATGTTCAAGTTCCACATTCAGGGTACGGGTGCTTGTGCTGTACGGCACGGAGGTCAGGGCTTTCTATCATAAAGTCTCCCTGGAAACCACCATTTTTGTTTTCCCTCTCCCTAACCCCCCCTTCACGTCGCTCTTTTTTTATTTTTATTTTACACTTTCTTTACATTCTTTGTCTAAAATGGGCGACTTGACAGTTGGTCAAGTGTCTGGTATAATCAATCTTTGTGTCGTACTAGGTAGGTGACATTTGGGAGCCTTCGGAATTGATGGAGCTGACCAAATGATCCAGTGCAACTTACGCTCCCTCTCGCATTCGTTCTGATTCTTGTTGCATTTTTGGAAAATGAAAATAATGCAGTAACGTGGTATGGGACGCCTTCAATACTTTCCACGAGCTCGGCAATTGGAAGCCCTATTCACTATTCTATCCTAGGTCTGTTGTCGGAAGGACCCTTCAGGCCTCGATGTGGCCTTCCATCCTCTCTGCCGATTCAGCGGCTAGTCGCGGGGTGCGCAAGCGCGTCACCTTCGTCACAACTCTCTCCACAGTAGCCCTGATAATTCTCGCGGCGGCCGGAGTCGTCACGCCTCTCGGTCTGAGCGATGAGGTGACTCCTAGCTTCACTGAGCCGGTCGCCTTCGAGTACCTCAAGGACACCTCGACTTTTGGCCAGGGCACTCACAGCCGCTCGGGATATGTGTTCTCCCGACTGTGCGGATGGACGCTGTGGCAGAATTGCCCCGGAACCTTCGCCGGACTTACCTACACCGCCAATCTGACGGGGGCGTCCCTCAATGGACCCGACGGTGCATATATCGACACAAGCGTCCCTCAGAACATCACCGAGATATTCAAGAGCGGTACAAGTGGGCATGGAAATCTGATAAGTGGGCCATTCGACGTGCAGCACAGGCACTTCGCCAACGTCAAGGATCCGGATGTCGGAAAAAACACCACGGCGAACGTTCCAATGAACCAGGGTAAAATGCACACCAAAGGGGTCGCCGCGACACTCCGGAACGTAATTCTCGACGACGACTTTGTCCTCGTGGAGGGATTGGTCGTGGATGCGAAGAACGGGGGAGTGGGCTTCCGGAACCATTCCGCCCCTGCGAATCTGCAATATGGCGGAACGTGGGAGGAGAGTCTTCTTTGGGTAGAGCCCGTGTCCCAATGTGTTGACAACAACATCACTATCGACTTCACGATTGTTGAGGACGGCGGCAAGGATGACCTGCGCTTGACCGACAATGGAGGATGGGTTAACCTTGTTGACCATCGGCCGAATTTTGATCGCGCCAACTCCCAAATGGACGTACAGCTCTGGCAGCGCGCATATAAAGGGGCTTGGATGACAAATGTGATAGCGGCCTCGTTCCACAACGTCACGAGGAACACGACGAGCTTGGGGAAGAGCTATTCTCTTGCGAATGGGGAGTCTAGGTTCGGCCTGAGCGGTTACAAGACTACGACAATCGGCGTCGGAGACATGAATGGGGATTGGATCGAGGGTTTTCGCGGAGTAGTTGATACATTAAAGAACTTTACTACCGCAAGTAATGTCCCCCCCTCCGCCTCCGCTATTACACTTCTAACCCAAACGACAGACACCCTATGCATTGGTTCCGGGAGTTCCGACATGTCAAACATCACCAACATTGCAGTAAAGTGCAGCACAATCGTCGGAGCCGCAAAGCGCGCTGACGGCGGGGACTCGGGCAAGATTTACGACCTAGGGTCCCGCTGGTCCATACCAATCTACACCTGCGCCACAGCGATCAAAGCCTCCGTGAAGGTCGTGACCCTCACCATGAACGGCACCCACACCCTCGACAACCTACACGTGGACAAAGTGGTGCCAAAGAAGTACTCTTCGACACAGGCAATGCCGGTTTGGGCCGTCGAGGACACGGGCATGGCGATCAAAGATGTGGAACCCTTCTGGGGCATCGTGGACCCAAAATACAAAGACGCCCCGAGCCTCTGGACCGTCCAGCGCGAGCACCTGTGGCTGCCGTCCGTCGGTAGTGGCATTTTTGCCCCACCCAACTCCGACAGCTCCTTCGGACTCCTGAGCGTCCCCGGCGCGGCGCTCGCGGCGATCAGCACTGAAGATGACTACTCCGGCGAACGCAACTTTGCCCTCCTGACCAAGTGGCGGAAGCTGAGCGCCACGCAAAGCTCCACCGCGTCCATACCGAACCTGATCTGGACCGACATCGTCGCGAATAATCTCGTCGGGACCAAGAGCGTGCCCTCCGCGTACGGCGTCGCCGACGGGGACGACAACTCCTCGGCCGGTATGCTCGTCGTGGAGACGTACAGCAAGAAAATCACTTACGACCTTCTGTTCGCCATACCGGCTTTCATGATCCTAGCAATGTGGGTCGCATCGCTGTTCATTGCCCTGCTAATGTGGATCGCATCGAGGGTCTCGCTGGCGGTCGTCCGGGAGTTGATCAACCAGACGAGCGCCGGGAGGTCCGTCACGAACTTGCTGTACCCGGAAGCGTGCGCGCATAGTGCTCCTACGAAAGTTTGGGTTAAGAGTGCTGGGCGGAAGAAAATGGGCTTCGTTGGTTTACGTGGGACGGAGGGTGATGGCGATGGGGCAGTCGGTGAAGCCGGGACCAGGGCGGGGGGGACACAGGGGAAGGAGACGGGGTTCCGCTTTGGCGAGGTGCGGCAGGACAGTGCTCGGATGCCGGTTGGGACAGTATTTAACGGGTATTTTGAAAAGCTGGGGTAACTGAGGCCGACGGGCGGGCTTGCTGGGCACCATTTTTCTCTTCCTCTTCTTCTCACGGGCCGCCTACACCCACATCTTTATCCATTCCTTTCTTCACATTTCTTAGGATTTATTTACGGAATCATGTTTAATCATCATAGCTACGACTAGGCGGTCTCGATTCACAATACCAATATGTTTCGCCCTAGCACCAATTCGAGTGAGTCCTGATGACCCAAGTAGAAACGGGAACTTTGGCGACGACAAGTACCTCCCCAGAATTTTCGAAATCGTGATAACCCACGGCGTCCGTCCGATCATCCTTCAAAAAAACCGTAGTAGCTCGCGACCGAGACCGACTCTATAGATATGACCTGCTGCGCCCGTGACACCCGACGTTCATCGACATCCCAACAAAATATCTCTCAGGGCCCCGAACTACATATCTGCCGTGCTGCTCGCAGCGCGCCTACCTACCAGTGCATTATACCAGATCAGCCTTCAGAACTAACAAAGAAAACGACTCCAAATACCATTCAATACCCGCACACTTTCCCTTCCCCCCTTACCATATCCACACCGGAAGCACAATCCTCTATCAGCACCCGGGCGCCCGTCTCCATAATATGATACTCGGAGTCGCCATTTTTCGTTTAAAACCCGAATTTTTGGTATCCAATCGGAATTGGTGTGTCCCGTTTTGTCCGGTGCACAGCACTGAGTGGGTGAGTGATTTCGTGTGAGTTAACGAGCGTAGAAGTGTTACAATTATCTCCCAACATTCGGGTTATGCGCAGGCATGCCCCCGCGCTAGCGGCGGCACGGAGGGATCATTTTTGAGAAAAGGAAGGGGAGTTTGAAGGTTCTCGCTGGATGGTATCGGGATTTCGAAGCTTTGCGCGGAGTTCTTGATAATGCTGGGATTGGTAGCGGAGGCGCGTACGCATTCAATGCGATGGCTCTACTGGGTGTATTGAGTGATTGCGATGGGGTTTTATTTCTTTCGCTTCGCAATGTGGTTGTAGGATGCCCCTTTTTGATACCAATTGATGTGTGTTTGTTGGTTTGGGAGCGGGTATGATGATAGGCCGCTACGGTGGGAGTATGATGGAGGGTTTACTTTCAGGTTTTTAGGGTGCCAGAGATGCCCATATCATGCTATAGTAAAAGGAGAAGAGGCAGTGGGTTCGCAAAGAAGATGGAATCCGGGAGTGCGATACGATACTTTGGGCGGTTTATCATACGAAGGTTTCGGAGGGGTTATCATTATCATACCCGACCAGCTCGGTGGAAAACCGGCCCTCTTGATAATCTCGCTTTGCAGTCCCCATTCCCCATGACCATTTTACGGATTGGACCTCTCGTTTGGTATCCGTTTCTACCGCTTTTGTAATATCGTACTCTTCCCGCTGTGGTACATAGGTAAGCCGGTCCGGGATGGAGGGGGGTTTCAAACGATGGCGGTTTCCCAAACCTTTCAGAGGTGAATAAGGATTAGTACCGTACTCCGTACCGTAATGGATCCCCCCGACAAAGATTATCTCTCCCCAGCGCTCGCGCCGGAATACGAGTAGACCCTGTGAGGGCTCATCGAGGCATAGAATTTCTCGGCCAGCAAAAACCCGTCTGCTTGCGGACTTTGCAAGCCAAGAAATGCCATGCCACGCTGAGGGTGCTGCCTCGCTGAACCCTCACCTGGTCTAGAACTTGACGGCGGGGTGGTCACCATTACCTGGATGTAAATCACTCAAAAAAAAAAAGGCAGCAAA
>QLOI01004286.1:2566-14233 GCA_003313605.1 Tuber umbilicatum | reverse complement strand
GAGGAGACTTCCAATTGTAACTAATAGCCCCCCATACCATAAAGGATGCTCGTCCACTATGGAGACTGTGCTGCATGCAATGGTCGTGGTAGCGCTCGGTAGGAAGTCGAGTTACCCAAACACTCCCCCTCTGCGATGTGTCGAAAATGCACTCATCTGAAAACATATGCTTTCGCCACCACTGAATTGGCTTATCCATATGTTCATCGGCGTAAGCTCTACGCTTCTGCTGATTCTTGCGATTGATAAAAGGCTTTTTGCAAGCCTTGCAACGAGAGTAGCCCTCTCTTTGCAAAGCTCTCTTAATCGTTGTCGCGGAGGCACTTAATCCTACTTCCTGTCCTAACTTGCGCCAGCAGAGTCGTTGCCCCTCCCAGCTGGTTCGGAGGCGAAAGATTAGGCGTCGGATATCGCGCTCAGAAAGGCACCGGGGGCGCCCTGGGCGCTGGTGTTGGCGGCGGGGCTGCATTGACTTCTTCCAATCGCTTATAGTTTGTTGAGGAACTCTAGTCTCTCGAGAAATTTCAGACTGAGACAATCCAGTGTCCAGTAATGTGAGGACTCTGGTTCGCGTAGGGGTATGCCATTCACCCCAAGGATCGTTTCGTGGTGGGGTAGTTGTCATTTTTGCCGGATGTGGAGTGACGTTCTTGTGGTTGCGATGTGAGAAATCTACCGGTGATTTTTGTCGCCAGCCTCGTACCTCCGTAACAACTACTAATCTTTCTGTTTATCAATCCTAAGTGTGAACACTTATAGACCCTGAATAATTCCCCACTTCTGGTCATTCGGCTTATTGTACCTCATCTTCCTGAGTGTATGCGTGACTCCGCAAGGAAGAAATAAATGACGCCTTTACCACATGAATTTAGTCTGAGTAAGCCGCCCAATTTGCGAACATACTAGTTGTTCCTCAGTTATGAAGGTTGTCAGTCTCAATTTCAGACAACGGTGACAACACGGAGTCATGACTGCATTGTAATTGCGTAGAGTTGGTAGGCTTAGTGCTTCATGACTTGTTTGATTTGCCTAGCGAGAATGGGCTTGCAGCCACGTCTTCTTAACTCCCATCCGTCCTTGCAGACCTATGACTATTTGTAGTAGGTCAACATCAAGGATGATTGTTTTCTGATTTGGTAGGCTTTTCTGCTCACGCAGATAAAATTTGTATCATAAACTGAATTCCAGCTGTATGAGCAGTGCACACCCCCGCACTCGTATATCCGGCAAACAGCTTACTGTCGGATGGGCGGCGACAACGTATTCATTGTTACCGGGATGCTATCAGTTTGGCGATATTTGCTGGTAACTACCAACTTCATACCGTACTGACGGCAACGTCCGGGCACTACTTCCGGCCAAGAGGGGGGTGTTGGAATTGCATATGCCTAACTTGAGCTCCCTCCTCCAAAGGTTCACCACGAGTCATTCATTTTTTAGTTTCCTATATTCAGTCTAGAACTCACCACCGTAGGGTAAAAATCCTTCCCAGTTTGCTTGGCCACGGCAGGAACACCTTTAGTACTATTCTCCCTCTGCCCTTCCTAGCATTTCCGGGTTTTCTCAATGAAAACTCTCCACCAACTCCTGAGCATGTTCCATGCTTCCAGCTGGTTCCCAGGTGTTCTCATCCTCCGAACAACCTTTCCATTTCAAAAAATACCTTAATTCACGCATCCAGATGTTGCGTCCACGAACTCTCCTAGGGTATAAAATGATTTCACACTTCACTATTCTCTCCACCTCCCATTCCAAGTCTCCCTCGATTTCCTCAGGGGCTCGCGTGGGTTGCTCTCGTGCTTCACGAATTGGAGCTCAGTAAGGTTCCCGTAATGATACATGGATCACCGGATGAATATGTCAATGGTCGTAAATATTTAGATTGTAGGAGGAAGGGCCTTTTTTCTGCCGGATTTCGACTGGCTCATAAAGCTTGTGACTTAACTATTTAGATAGTAGTTAGGAGCGGATGTTTTTCGCATTTAACATCACCTTATTGCTAATTTTGATATTTGGTTGTTCCCTCACCCTTTTATCAAAATATTTTCTCATGGCTTCCCTGGTATGTTGCAAGGTTTTGGCTGCTTTTTGGGGTATCATTTTCATCCAAGGGGCATTCATCGTGGCTCCTAGGTTGAGAGCTTCCCATGCCTTCATCCATTCCGTCGGTGGGTAGAACCCATAGTTTGCGAATATTGGTGACATTATATGTGCGTTGGTGGCTGAGTTAATGGATGCATGTTCCGCTAATGGGAGCAGTTGGTACCACTTACCCTGCTTGTAGTGGACATAATTGCGTATGTATTCTTTATGCACTTGGTTAGTCATTTCGGTTTGCCCGTCAGTTGGTGGGTGGTGCCCTGTTGACATTTTTCAATTTATTCCCCACTGCTTACACATTAATTCCAAGAGCTCTCCCGAATACTTTGCGTCCATGTCCGATACTATCCCGGGTGGCAACCCATGTAGTTTCCATACTACATGCAGGAAGGATTTGGCTACATCCTTGGCAGTCACCTTTTTGTGTAGTCCAAGGAAATGGGCCATTTTGTTGAATGGGTCCACCACCACCATAATATGTGTTTGTCCTTGTGACTGTGGTAGATGTGTTATAAAATCTGTATATATTGATGCCCATGCCGCGTAAAGGACTTGTGGAGGTTTTAATAACCCGTACCTGGCCTGTCGTGAAGATATATTGTGTTGGCATCCATTACATGATCTTATGTAGTCAATTATCCAGTTTGCCAAACCTTTCCAGTAAAAATCTCGCGTGATTATTGCTGGGGTTTTTTCTTGCCAGAAATGTCCTGAAACCTTGAATCATGGCATCCTTTTGGGAATATCGTTCGTTGCTCTTCGTTTTTGGGTAAGTAGTGCCAGTTTTCGTAATAGATAAATTATTGGACTGTTCTCCATTGTTTTGGTAACGTCCCTCCATCTTATTCCAAAGCTTCCAACATCCTTTAATGTTCTTTCCACTCTTTGTCTTGCTCTGCAGCAACTAGCACTTGGTCAAGAAATTTGATAGCAAACACCTTCATTTCTATTTGCCCTAGTGTGGCTTTGACATCAAGATTATTTCCTGTGTTGAATGGGGGTTATGTAGTTCGTCCGATTTAAGCAAATATTTATTGGTTTCTGTATTGGCTTGCAGTATACTATTCGTGGTCTAGGTTGTTTCTGTTGCTAGCATTTAAGTTGGAATGATATTGGTGCTTCCAAAACCTTGTCCTGGGCCAATTGTTTGATCTAACTCCTTGACTTCCATCAATTCGAAGTTGTCAATTTGAGTTACTATCAGTTGCGCTATGCGGTCACCCTTGCATATTTGATAGTTCTTGAAACTATGCTCTCGCAATAGTACCTTGAGTTCCACTGTATAATGTACCTCAATGACTCCCGCGCCAACTTGAATTCCGTTCTTACGCACTAGTCCACTGTGAGACTCGATTCTTCCGTATGTTCCTTGTGGTGGACTGATAGCTAACCCCGTGTCGACCAGTAGCTGTCCCCTTGCCGAAAGTGGGGCATCGTTTAATCCATAGAGGTCTTAACAGTCTGCCCTTAGTGATCGTTTTGATGGCATCATAGCCGCTTTGCTTAACTTTTTGATGCGCATGTTGTAGAGCTTTGGCAATTTCTCCTCCATTTCTATCCCTTCATCCTTGTCACTCTCTGCTGATGTCAAAAAGATTTGAAAATGTGCTGGCTTTGAAATAGGCTGTTGGGTATGCACAGCTCCCTCCTCTAGACTGTACTCCGGCCGTCTACTTAAGGCATTAGACTTTCCTCCTCTTGTACCTGGTCGGGATGCAATTTTGAAATTATATTCTGCTAGCCCTTATGCCCAACGGATCTGCCTTCTATTCCATTTTTTGTGGTGAGAAAATGTTGCAGATTTCGGTTTTGCGTATAAACTGTAACGGGTTTTTCGGTACCTAAAAGGTGATGTCTCCATTCCTTTTTTTTTTTTTTTTTTTTTTCCACCATATGTTGATTGATTCTGACGCAAAAACGAACATACAAAAAGCCTTCATTCCAACCCAATTACAAAGGAAACAACAAAAATTCAAAACGTGAACACCCCTCCATCACCTAAGCGGAAACATGTCCGCAAGCATCGCAAACGATGACTAACAAAACCAGTAGTGAAAATTCCCGTCACGAACCAGCAGGGGCAGCCAGGTTAGTCACAAAAGGACCGAACGTCAGAAAAATAAATCCAACCAAAGGAAGAACTCAAACTCCTGACTGGAAATGAAAGAACATCCCGGGACATCAAACCTGCCCTGATGTTAAGCCTAGAATAGCGCAGTGAGATGCCAGCTGAAAAGTAAAACAATAAACAAACCCAGCAGACCCGCCAGTTGAGTTAAGTGCCAACCATGCTGACCTCCTCTCAACCTCCGCAGGGTCCAAACCAGGGCGCTGGGGGCTGGAAAGGCAGATGGTAGAGTGGGCGTCGTGGGGTCCTCCACAATTGACTCACCTGACAGTAAGATGACTGCAAGGGCGACCGCGAACATGCTCCATCTCCGTTACAACCACAGCGATTGAAAAAACCACACCAAGTTTTCTGCCAAGACCAGCTCTCATTGGCCAGCAGGCTTTTCTCACAGCCTCGCTCTTTACCCCGCTCGGGTAAAACTTTTTCTTCTCTCTTGGCTCTCAGTGTGTGCCCTGCCTACTATGTCAGGTTAACCTGGGTTAGGCTTATGAAAATTCTACCAACCCCCTCTGGCCCCGATATAGGGCCCGGACGTCGCCTGCAGTATGGTGTGAGGTTGCTAGCTACCAGCAAAAATCACGAAATTAGCAGCATCCCCATAACACTGTATACATCGTCGCCGTCCGTCAGACCGGAAGCTGTGCGCAGGATATATGAGAGGGGTAGTGTGTACTACTCATCCAAATGGAATCCAGTATTTGATACATAAGATATCTGCATGAGTGGAAAAACCATCGAATCAGAAGACAGTAATGCTTCACGTTGACCAGCTATAACTAAGTTATAGGTCTGCTAAAAAAACCGGACGGGAGTTTTGGAGACGTAGCTGCAAGCCCATTCTCGCTAGGCTCATCAAAGAAGCGTTGGAGCACTAAGCCTACCGACTCTAGGTAAGATAATGCAGTCATGCCTCTGTGTTGTCACCTTTGTCTGAAATTGAGACTGATCATCTCAATAACAGAGGAACGACTGGTAAGTTCGCATTTGGGCGGCATACTCAGACTAAGTTCATATGGCAAAAGCATCATTTACTTCTGACTGGTGGAGTGTAGCACACCCTCAGGAAGACAGAGTAAAATTAGGCCGAATAACCAGAAGCAAGAAATTATTCAGGGTCTACGAGTGTTCGCACTTAAGATTGATAAGACGAACGACTAAATGTTGTTATGGAGGAACTTAGTTAGTATAGGTATTAGATGTACCGGCCACGGAAACTCACACAGGATATAAATATATGAGTTCCTCCCCAGCTATTAGAGAGACGGCAACAGAGAAGAGATCTTATCAATATAACAAGTTATTACCTACCCTTCATACTCTTAGTAGTTTTAGCGAAACGAGTATTAGCAACAAAATTGCAACACCTTCCTGACAAGACTCCGTTATTATAATCACAAACGCTTAACTTACTCTACTGAGCTCCCAGGAGGTTACCAGTAACACTATATTGATAGTCTCTCTGTCACTCCGGCACGATAAACGACGGTGTCAAATGATCTTGACAATACTTGCTATTATCCTTGCTTATTACTTGTTCTTCATCTTAGGAGACCCACAAGTCACGCAGCTCGTATCTGAACCCCTTCCCAGGTATTCATCAACCCCTAAGAACGAAGAGCTTTGCGACGATTTCGAACCAGACAAGCAAGGCAGCCTTACACTAGCTTGTTCTATCGAATCTCGGGTAGTCAGACAAAAGCAAAGAAGCCCCAAAATGGTGAAGCAGCAAAACCCTTATCAGGTCGCAGAGTCACCAAATTCACTTATTTGGAAACACCCTTTCGGTGAGATTATTCTTAACTTTAACGATAAGAACACTGCTACACTGCTGCCAAAAAGAGGCCCTCGTGGCTTGTAACCGTACGTCGTGGATCAACTACGATACCACTTGCAGCTGATACGCCAGAGGATTAAGGCTAGTGGGGTAAATTGGTCAGCTGACACAATCCTACCTGATACAGTTGAAATGGATGGTTGGACTACTGAACGATTCCTTTTCTACCACGAAATCGACGATTCAAGCTCAGGCCCTGAAAACTACCCAGATATGGCAGTAAGGATTATGGGAGAGGACAACGTTATGAGAGAAAGCTTGGATGATGAGGAAGTTGACCAACTCTCAACTACAACGTCGGAACCACAACCAGTTCCTGGAAGTTATGTTCCAAGTCGAAGCAGAACTCCTGTTGTACGACCTCCATCAAGGGTTGACACAAGACGATCACAGTCTAAGATGAGGGGTTTGGTACAACCAACTCCTGGAGGACTAACGAAACCGTCACTCAGTTTCCACGAAAGATACTCCACCCCACTCCAAGGGTCTCAAGCTAAGACGCGACGAACGGCAACAGATTTCATGAAGGAACTTGACCCGGTCATAGGACGTATTGACCAGACGGCAAAGGAAACCCAAGATTGACAGCACATTGCCTTCAATACACTCACAAACTCCCAACAACGCCTAGTGGCAGACTTGGAAGATTTACAATCTAGGGTTAAGGAAGGTGAGGAACTAGTTGATGAAGAGGTGGAAAATCTCCAAAAAAACCTAGAGATGGTTAGTTCAGCGCTCGGTAAAGCATGGGACCAGTCCGAGCTGAGACAAATAACCGAACATAGTAAGGTTCGGCAACAACAAGTAAGGCAACAGGAAATTAGCCAGCAATTGCATAGTAACATTGGGACAACTGACGCCCAATCCCTTGCCTGAGACCTCTTACTGGAAAAGGAAGTCAACACCTTACAATCACAGCGCGATGAATTGGTAAGGGAACTAGCAATGCAGAAGGAGGAAAACGAGGATGTGAGAGCACAAATAACAAGAACCCAGCGTGTCAATAGGGAATTCAAAGGCCGGAAGGATGCAGAAATTCGGGAATTGAAAAGGCTGAGGGATAATTTGTCGGCACAAGTCAATCAGCGACCATCAGGGGCCGATGGAGAAGGAAGCAGTCCACCTCGGATCCCTGCACCTAAGGACAGCCAAGATTCTCAAAAGAATCAAAAAGGCAAAGGAAAGGCCCCTCAAGGACAAAAGGCAGAAGCAGGACCTAGTGGTGAAGGACAAGGACCACCCCACGGTCCACGAAATAATCCAGGTGACGACGACGACAATGACGATAGTTCGTCAATTAGCTCTTCAGATAGGAAAAGCTACAAAGACCCGGATGAAGATCGACGAAGGTGGAAACAATGGCAACAACGAGCCAGGCGCGGCATGACGCCCAAAGAAGACCTGGATTACGATCGAAAGGAACTGCTTATAGAAGCCGTAAGCAAAGGTTTGGCCAGTGCCAGAAGAAAAGACGCCACACCACCGCAAATCTACGAGGCAAAGGACTACCAAAACGTGAAGACAGGGCTACTCCAATGTGAAGACTATTTCCGACGAAACCCCCAACATGGGGAAAAACATATGGATAGGATACAATACACCATCAGTCGGACGAAAGGAGAAAACCTAGCCCATTTCACGAATTGGTATCGATGCGATATGACTGGTGAACTGGGCCATAAAAAGGTTGAAGGACCCATTCATTGGCAACAATTTTGTCAAGAAATAACCAACCGCTATGCCAGTACCCCAGAAGACCGCGAAGCACTTCCCGATATGAAAAAGGTTAAATATGAGGGAAAGATTTCCACCCTCTTATTAAAAATGGAGAACCTTAACATCTAAGTGCAATTAACGGGTAATGCGTGGCGAAGAAAGTTGGAAGAAAAAGTACCACTACAAATATTGGAACGGTTATCCTTAAAAAATATGACCTCGATGAACAATGGTTAAGTGCGCTAAGGAAATGTGGCGAACATTGAGAAGAATGGAAACTAGATCAACGAGTTTCCACAAGAGATAGCCACGTCAAGACGACAAAAAGAAAGGACCGCGATGAAGGAAAAGGAAGAGCTAAATTCACCAAAAAGCGCAAGCGATATACCAAAGCAGAGCGCGCAGCTTGTAAGGCGGCCAAACAAGAAAGTAGGACCTCAAGGTCGAATAAGACTGAAAAATGAGGAAGCCCCACGGAGTTGGAAAGGATACACAAGGGCATTCCACAAAATCTCATCTACGAAAGAAAGAAAAATATTGGGTGCACACGATGTGGGTTAACAAACCAAAAATGGAAAACTTGCCGGAAGGATGCTGAAGTAACGGCTATCCAGCGAGCCCCTTGGAAAGGCACTCGCAAGGAGTATCAAAATGACCACCAACGAAATAAAGGAGGTCCACAAGTAAATCTGGTTAATGGAAACCAACCGCTCCCACAAAAGGCACAAGTCACGCGGATTGCAAGGCCCACACGGGTTTGGGAAAACCTTTCAGACCATGAAATGGAGCACTAAGGGAAATTGGGACCGACGGCGACGGCGATCGGGTAGTCTATGTGACTGGTGCTAAGTAGGCACGCGGATCTAGACGAATCGAAGAAAACAATACGAGGAACACCTCTCCCACCCACCGGTGGTAAGGACCCCCAACACATCAACCGGGGAAAATAAATGAGGGTAGTGGGACACGTGTTCCGGAAACTCAAAGGTTTCCGATAAGGACCAACTTGGGATTAAAACGAAGTCAGAAGAAATCATACTAGGGAGAGTCAGTAGGGGCGAAAGAAACGACCGTGGAAGTAACGAGGCAATACTTCACTTGACAGCCATTATTGACTGTATTCCAGACAAGGCTCTAGACTTGCTTCTCACGAGCGCGGTCTCCCTCGAATTGATTCGATAGTACCGACGTATGGATTCTGTGACGGATATGATCTCATGAAATGAGGGTGGAGAATAAGCGCGGGAAGGATAGAACATGGTAATCGGCCAGCCCTATGAACCCGATGGTAATACTATGTACCTATCTGGACGATCGTGGATACCCCCCAGATTGGACCAGCAGCTTGTAAAGGCAGGGTGAGAGGGAACCCTTCGGCAAGTGGTAAAGACCGCTAGTAGTGGGCTGCCCGATGACCAAAAGGTTGTGGATGTAAGAAAGGGCACGCAACCCTATAACTGCTCGCTCCCTTCGCGAGTGTTGGTGAAACGCCAAAAGACCAAATTAAGAGCCCTATTAGGAAAAGGCTAACAGGAACTAGTTTGTCTGCGGAGGTCTTATTGACCGAAACTATGCGGGCATGGTCTCAAACATCCACACAATCTCTCAAAAACTAAAGGCCGACACATTCGTTGAAGTTCGGAAGAAACACAAAACGCTGCGACCCGGGCGTTATAATTGCCTAGAGGGTATCGCGTACATCGAAACCGAAGGAAAAAGAATCTAGGTTTGCGTGTTATTAGATTCAGGTTGTAATATCTTCCAAATCAACGCTCATCTCGTAAGGGAATATGATATTCCTTATAAAACAAGACAAAATGCGACAGAAATCTTAGGATTCGATAGCTCCGCCACCGCAACTGGCGGCAAACCCTTTACTTGCCCAATTTTGTTAGAAATCGGGACTAATTTTCACCGATCAGAGATCTCCTGTGAAATCGCAAATGTTGGGAACTATGACCTTATTGTTCCTTTCGGGTGGTGTAAGGAACACGACTTGATAAATATTAAACAAGCGGAAAAATGGTATTTTACAGAAAATTACTGTCCGGAGTACGACATCGATGAAGGACTGGGGGACATGTGGAAATATGACGAAACAGTAGTTTTCGATCAAAAAGCACAGGTTATAGGACGTATACAGTGCAAGGACGAACCACTTGAGGACATCAAACATAAAGTACCTAAACAATACCATGATTATGTTCAACTATTCGAGGAGGAAGTTGCCACACAAATGCCTCCAAGAAGAAAATAGGATCACGCAATCAGAATTAAGGATGGGGAAGAACCACCTTGGGGGCCAATTTACTCGTTATTGGCAATGCAACTAAAGGAACTTAGGAAGTACTTGGATGAAATGCTACAACAGGGGAAAATCCAACCAAATCAATCACCTGGGGTCACCCCAATCCTCTTTGTTCCAAAGGCGGATGGTAAACTTCCACTAGTAGTTGGCTACCGAGGATTGAACTCAGTTACTATTGCAGATAGATACCCGATACCTATCATGAGGGAACTCAGAGACTGTGTGGAAGGATCCCAGATTTTCTCCAAAATAGACCTTAAAAAAGGATACTACTTAGTACGAATAGCTGAAGGAGACGAATGGAAAACAGCGTTCCGATGCCGTTACGGCCACTGCGAATACATGGTAATGCCATTCGGACTGCTTAACGAGCCCGCTACTTTCCAATCAATCATGGATGAAATACGGTAGGAATTTCTCTATCAAGGCGTTGTTGTCTAATTAGGCGATATCCTGATTTATTCGGAAAACGAAAACGACCATATTCAACTGTTCAAAAAAGTTCTACAGAAACTAAAGGAAAACTAGCTAGCGGTCAACCTAGAAAAATCAATATTTCATGTCAAAGAAGTTGAATTTCTCAGTTACATTGTCAATACCAAAGGAGTGGAAATGAGCGAAAAAGAAAGGTTAAGTCCATAAGAAAATGGAAGACGCCCGCTACGGTTAAAGAAGTCCAGGTCTTTATAGGATTTACTAATTTTTACCAACGCTACATTCAAAATTTCTCCGCAATCTGCAAGCCAATCACGGAAACCTTAAAAGGTGACCCGAAGGACTTTTATTGGGGCACTGAGCAAAACACGGCCTTCGAAATCTTAAAGGAAAAATTCGTTACCGCACCATTACTTAGTCATTTTCATCCTGGACTAGACACAGTAGTCGAAAGAGACGCAAGCGATTTCGCTCACAGTTGCGTTGTATCATAGTTCCAGGAGAGGAAACTCCATCCAGTGGCGTTCCATTCACATGCTCCGTCTCCATTATAACCATAGCGATTAAAAAAACCACACCAAGTTGTTCGCCAAGGCTTTCTCTCATTGGCGGAAAACCTTTTCTCACAGCTTCCTCGCTTACCCCTCACAGGGAAAGCCTTTGCTCTACAATTATGTCCTCTTCGGCCGGTCCCTCCCGCGAGGGGAAGGGAAAGGGCCAAAGGCGCAACCCGAATCCTCCCTCCTTTGGCTCTAGATTCACGGCCCTTGGTAGTGCTGAAACTTCCCTCCCCCCCACCTTCCCATCGTTCCCTCCTGGTGAACCCCACCCTCAAACACGACCACGCAGCAACACCCAGCCCCAGCACTCAGTCCTCACAAGGGATGGTGAGGAGATCGATCACAAGGATCCCACATACTTCCAGAGTCCCTTTGTGAAGTGTGCAATGGAACTACAGATACCAGAATTCGAGACCCCACCTGAAGTAGCCATCCTTCTTCAAGTGTTTCGTCATACCAAGACTACATACAGGAGAGCCCTGGACTCTGTCACTCAGGAGCTCATGTCTCTTCACAAGTAAATCGAGGTCCTCCACATCACGGACCCCAACCACCCCGTTGCCCCCACCTCGGCTCCCTCGCC